>JARJDV010000751.1:0-15414 GCA_030264675.1 Anaulacaspis nigra | reverse complement strand
TGGATAAAACCCCTTGAATTATGAGTGTAACGGATATTTTATTACATCGTTTGTTTTTTGCTTAGTTATCGAATTTCAATGAATTTAATTTGACAATAATTTTATTAATTTACGTCAGTCGTACATATTCGGTTCAATAATCGAAGTTAGCCGAACATCTGATGGATAAGCCGAGAAAGCCCGACAGATGCGTTTCCGCACATGCGCACTAATTACTGTGCATAATACGCGATTAAAATCTAAAAAACTTTTAAACTATTAAGGCTAATAGAAAAATTTCAACAGATGCGGTACTAACACAGATGTATTTATGTTTTTATTTTAAAAAATATAAAGTTTTGATGATTTTTCACCTACATAAGTGGATATAACCCCTTGAATTATGAGCACACTTAGGTTAAACTATTAGGAATCCAGTAGTGTGGGATGAACACGCGATAGCAATTACATTAACGCAAAGAAAGAGCTCTGGTTGCACAGTTGCGATGCAGTTCTTGAGTGAACGAACAACAGCACAAATAAGCTGCTAACTTGTTCGGCGCTTGCTTCAACGAGCACTTAACAAGACAATTCATAAATTTCTTGCGCTCTCGGCGGATTTGGTCTTAAATTTCACTGCTAAACGGCGCATTATTATAAAACTATTACATTATTACCGTCAGCTCGTGCACGTCGCGTTTCAAATTATAGCTTACATGAAACACAACCTACAAATTAAACATTTAGCCAACGAAAAGAATTTTAATTAGTTACACGCTGCTAGTGTGCTTCCTCATTCAGACGAAATGCCAACTTGCCAAGCTGTTACATTCATTGAATTTTAATTCATCGAACACGAAAACTCATGAATGAACACGCGCACACCGTCTGCAAGAATTTGGGTCATTACCAAAAGCAGCGCTTTCTGTTCGTTCAAGTTCAAAGCTGTTAAGATGTGCATACGAAATCCGCATTACTTTTTCTTCGTGTTTTGTCTCGCGCGTCGTCCAGTCGTCGGTGTTGTTGTACTTCTTCTTTTGCATTTTTCTGGCATTAGCATAACCAGTTCTCGTCCAACTGCCAAAACACAACAATAACCTCGCCAACTGCGCCCGTCTGCAATTTGACAACTGCGAACCCTCGCACACGCTTATTATTAATTGCTCGCGAGCGTGTTTCTCATATGCAAATCTCGTTCGATTCTAATGCAACTCAACCCCTTCGGACAAATAGCCACTGCAACCCCTAAAGCGTTCAATGTCTTTTGTGCGCACGAATATAGAATAAGGCCATTGTATGTTTGCTGCGCGTGCTTTGTTTGCTTCTGGACAAGAACAGGCAGCAGTTTTATGCATTTAATGTTCGAGCAATATCGATTTGTGTTTTGCGTTATAACTGAAAATTTCAGTCGATCGTAAAATGCGCACGCTGCGCAAAATCGCAGTTCAGTTCGGATATTTTGCTGAAATTGCTAAAAAATAATGGTATCAATTTTTTATATTGAATTAAAAGCAAATATTAGAATAACAAATAAATATTAACGAGATGCAAAATTGAAACACAAAATATTTACCGAATTCTTAAAAAACACAGATTTGAAAACTAAAATTTTGGAAATAAACCTTCAGAATTTCTTTTTGAACGTGAATTTTGACAAATCTTTGGTCCATCGAGGAAATAAACTAATACACTAACAAAATCTTTTTGAATTTTTGAATTACGATGAACCGTTTTTGAATTATCTTTACTTTCGCAAAAAGTATTTTAAAACGACTGCTTCGGCAAATTTCGGCGAACTTCGTGTAACTTCGCCAATTAAAAAACAGAAAACGCGTTTATTAGAACAAGAAATAAATATTAATAAGATTCAAAATTGAGATACAAAATATTTACCGAATTCTTAGCAAACACAGATTTGGAAACTGAAATTTTGGATTTAAACCTTCACCATTGCTTTTTGAACGTGAATTTTGACAAATCCTTCGTCCATCGAGGAAATAAACTAAAATATTAACAAAATCTTTTTGAATTTTTAAATTACGATGAACCGTTTTTGAATTATCTTTACTTTCGCAAAAAGTATTTTAAAACGACTGCTTTGGCAAATTTCGGCGAACTTCGTGTAACTTCGCCAATTAAAAAACAGAAAACGCGTTTATTAGAATAAGAAATAAATATTAATAGGATGTAAAATTGAAATACAAAATATTTACCGAATTCATAGCAAACACAGATTTGGAAACTGAAATTTTGGATTTAAACCTTCACCATTTCTTTTTGATCGTGAGTTTTGAAAAGTCCCTCATCCATCGAAAGAATAAACAAATACACAATCAAATTCTTTTTGAATTTTTAAATTACCATAAACCGTTTTCGAATTATCATTACTTTCGCAAAACGTATTTTAAAACACCCGGTTCGGCAAATTTCGGCAATAATTTCGTGTAAATTCGTCAACTAAAAAACAGAAAACGCGTAATAATATTTGTTTTCAATTATTCAATCCAGAACTTAATTAGAACCGTAAATAAAACATACTGTTTTAATTTGAAATAAAAATTTAAGTGACAATTTCATATTTTTTCATGGTGAATTATTAAAGTCGTTTAAAAATTCCGCGAGTAATAAAACGATGTTTTGCCCATTTTTTACTGCATTTTATTGTTTTACGCATCGATAAAAGCCGAAGCTTGAAGCGGCGCGCTTTGGGATCGAGTTATTGCGAGATAAATGATAAAAGTTATTCATTGGTATAACGAATAGCAGCACGATATTTATGCAAATATCGAATAATTTATTGCAACGCACGCGAGACGCAAGGCGCAATTTCAAGTATTTCGGGAATGCCGACGCGCAGACGATGCTGGATAACACGCCGCAAGCACGTCGTATTACTTCTTGTGTACACGCATAATATGGGACTTGATAGAGCAGTCACCCTTCGAAATTTCAAAATCCACATCTACGTTTTTTCGGGCCAAAAGTGCTCGCTTCTTTGTGAGGGTAAACATATTGCGTGAGCGTAAAGTGAACATCTCGTTCCTGCCATATATCTTCGTTATTTCCTCACTTTCGTTGACAAAATCATAAGTTTATATGCATTTTATAATATACAGGGTGTTTACAACCCACTTTAAATAAAAACCTAAACCTATTTTTACCTATTTTTAATATACTCTTATCTTAATTAAAAATTAACAAGGTGATAATCGAAAACAATGAAGTCATTCAATGTTAAAAGTGAATTAAATTGTGAAACCATTTTAAGCTTAAAATTAATCCAGGAAATACTTAACTATCTCGCATTACAACCTCTTATCAATTTACTGCTACACCTACACGCTTAACGAAACACACTTGCCATTTCCGGCGCGAAAACCCATCAAAACTGAAAGTGAAACAGGAATTCCCCTTTTCCTCTCTTATCTCTAAGCTACTTATTTCTCACATGCAGTAATTGCAATTACCCGTATGAGTAAGCCAAGATAGATCACATTTCCTCTCTGATTATTTTTCCCGTTTTCTCAGAGTGTTTTTTTTTCGGGTTGCAGTTAAATTTTCCCCTCGCACTTGTGTGTGATTCTACTGCATTGAGTTTAATTACGTCTGCATTTGGGGCTTCTTATCGCGCGCGCGGCTTCGGGGTGTCGCATGAACACTCAACCCTTAAGCCGCAACAACAACGCGCCCATATCCCTGATATGGTGAATGCGTACAAAGGCTCTGCGTGTGCACACTTAAGATATCACCAAGTAGTATCAGCCAAAGATCATGTGTTTGTTTGGTCGGGAGTAAAGTTTATCAAAACGCGCTTTGACAAAAAGTCATTTCCACTTTGAAGCTTAAAAAGAATGGCTGCTCTCGAAAAAATAAATTTCCGGGTTGTAATTTTCAATTTCTCTCTGCGATAAGCACTTCCCATATGACGGGATGACAATGATTTTCATTAAATTCCGTCCAAGCGTTGCAAACTTCACCCCCGAAACATTTCGGACTTTTCGTGATTATAACGCTTGAGAAAACTTAACTAAATTACATTTAATGGCGAATTTTAAATGTACAAAACATTTTTAAATTATAAATCTTCTTCATCCAACTTGGATAATGAAATCTTAAGCAAAAAGTTTACAGGAAACTTTCTAAAGTGAACGAAATTCTACCACGTGATCCAACTTTTAATGACTGCAGTGCGTTACTTGGTGATTTCTAGGGACTTTTATTTGTCCCACTAAAACTCGATAGGTTTTTAAGTGTAGTTTAAGCTATAAAACTACATCAATTACATAGCTTACGCTTTTCCAACTTTTCGGATAACCGCATTGAGAGAAGTAAATGTTTATAGCTTTATCACTTAATGAAAGTCGCACGGACATTTCGGATGCAAACTTCGGGGGTCATAACAGAATATTGAAGCATTTACAATCCACAGCTTAGGGTTCTCTCCTAATGCCCTCATGATATTTCCCCGCTTTACCCAAAATAGTTTCAATGTAGGTTTATCTCCAAGGATAAAATGCTCTTTGCAAAAATGCGCAGGGCTTATTTCCATGGCAAACACCGACTTCCTTCCTCGTTTGCTAAGTGAAGAATAAAGCTTTCAGCGCTTGAGGACAAGGACGATTTGGATGAAACGTTGAAGAAACAGAAGGCGCCTTTGTGTCGCCTGCGCCCTTAAAAGGAACGCGTCTAATTGAAACGGATTCGGATAATTTCCTTTGTACGAAACGCGTGTTTTATGCGCGCTTTGCTCCAACTGCGCCCAAATTCCGGGTGCAAAAATAATGTCTAATGCAATATGGAGCGCACCTGATTAGGCGTAATTTGCTTGCGAGTTGGTCATTATTTCACCCCCTGTGCGCGACGCGCTCATATCGTATTCGCACTCTTATTCTTTGTATGTTTTCCAGCTTTATTTGCGCCCTCGAGTTGTCGCATGCACTTGAGCGCAATGGTTGCTCATGCACTTATTCATGCTTAGCGCAACGACGCCGAAGGGACGCATAATATATGATAATCTTTAACCCCTTGAAACGCGAGTGTTCGCGGGTTGACCCTGCCTGCCGCGTTAAGTGATATGAATGAAATGGGATACAAATACGCGCAATGCCCAAGGTGTGTATGAGCAATCGATTTTTTCGCCGACACGAGAACCAGTTTAGAAGAGATCGTATAAAAACCGGATGCGAAAGGGTGCGTAATGCACATCCTGTGTTCTTCACGCATGCTTCATGATAGATTTCAGTTACATCATGAAGCGTATGTTCGTTATTACCAATTTTATATATACAGGATGTAACGAAATAATGATTAATCTAAACACATTGTGCCTTATAATTTACGTTAATTATAGAAAATTCTTCAGAGCTTTGGCCATATTTAGTAGCAAAAATACAATATTACGTTAACAATAATTTTAAGTGATATTTTTAGCGAGGTTAGATTTCGAATGGCTTCAAGACACCGTACTTTGATCTCACTACGGTGTCTTGACTTTATAACTACTCTGCATATTTCAATTTAAAAATTGGATTTACAATTCTCATTTCCAGCGTTGCAGATTAATATTATTGGCACATTAAATTGCAAAAACGCATTAAGCACTTAACATTACGTTATTGATCAGTTGTATACTGATATGTTTACCAGAAATAAAATTATTGTAAATTCAGCTAGACTTTGTGAAGTAAGTCAGAACACCGTAGTTAGAGCGAAGTACGGTGTCTTGACTGGAGTATTATTATAAATATTTCGTGTAAAAACCAAAAAAAAGTTCTTTATATGAATTGGAAAGTTTATAAACACTCTGTATATTTAATGCATGTACTTTGTTCGTACATCATAGGCGCAAATAGAAAAGCACACGTGTCGACCACGAATCGTGCCATGATTTTGGCGCATCGATTTGAATTCATTTACATGTTGTGTTCCTCACCGCGCTTCGAAACCGCTCGCTCATTGATTGGAACTGCGAATCGCATTTAAATAAATCCAACATCGTGCGCGCGTCAGAAATTAATGAGGTTACACACTTTGTTGTACACGCACGTATTCGAAAACGCATAAATTAACTTCAGAAATAATTAATTACGCGCTCCATTCACGGACAAGCGCGCCACACGAACAAAGCAATGCGCTGCTTTGATGGATAGCGATCATTCATTAGTTTCACAAATATTTGTCATCAAACATCTGCAATATTATAATAAACCGCGCCTTTTGTCAGTTATAAATTGCAATCGGCCGCAGATTATTAATAATATTTTGATTTTCACTATGCGTTTCACATGAAACTTTTAAAATCAACATTGATAAGAGCTTCAACTCAAGCCTGAGAACGTTATGTACATATTTAAATAATTTATCTGCGTGTCAAGAATCAATAAAACGATAAAAATCACCTGAGAACTAGAACGGGATTTCGTAACATCCTGTATGAGAAAATGCTTCAATCAGATCGATTTTTTTTCTAGACACATAAAAATCTTTATGAATATGTCGAACGCTATTTTCGCAGCTTGATGGAAAGTGTAAGTGGCGATGAATAGATTAGGGGTGCATTCATGCAATGCTTTATTTAGATTTTTAACAGCTGCTTTATACATCCCTTCAAAGTACGCGGTGCAAGTACAATGCAAATGTATAAAAAACGTTTCACGCTTTACTACGACGAAAATAGCTTCGTGGCGATGAGTTTAATGCGTGCCGCCCCTTTGCGCACGTGCCACAAGCGAAGAAATCATCTCTGTTGCAAGTCATGCGTTCGTGTAATCCGCGATAAAGCTCTCGAAAGTTTTGTGCGCGTCTCAAGAAAAAGAAGAATCAACAAACGCATCAATCGATTTCCCATTCGCTGATCGAACAAGATATACGATGCTTTCCGCTCTTACGATTTGAGATGGTGTAGAAAAAAGAGGAAGAAGAGGAAAAGTCTTCCCGATAGGCGTGCAGGGAACGACAATGGCATGATATCCTGATATCCTACGGCGCGGTTTGCAATAAATTCCTGCGTAATATAATAACCCATTCAGCTGCAAATGACTCGTCCCGAATCAATGCCGAGAACGGAATTCAACCAATACGAATCGAGCAAATCTTGCGACCTAAATCTTGAAACCGTTTAAGTCGTTGCTTCCCAACCACTTAAGAACAGGAAAATTTGCAAGTTAGTTAGTTGTTTGATTATAATTAGCAACTAAATGAAAATTAAACAAGCCACGCCACGTTTATATTCACACGCATCCCCCTCCCCTGTGTGTGCATGCTCAGTCACCCCATGGACTGCCATGCACCCTTCAGCACTTCCTGTCTCGTTTTCTACTGCTTTCCTCCTGTTACATACTTATTAAACACCCGACAAACCGAAATCCGCACGCGCATGCATGATCTATCGCTTGGGACGAACTTGGACTTAGCCAACTTCCTTCCTTAAACACACACACTCGTTTCATCCCTCAACCTCGCTTTACATTTTCATTTATTTGCTTATCTTCGATGTTCATACGCCGCGAACACGGTGCGAACACAAAAGGTGTATAAAAATAAACAATCCACTGTTTGTCTGCGTTTTCCGGTTTTATCTCGTACAAAAACGCGGCATCTTTTCCTCGTTTGCCCATTCATGTTTAGTGGTGGTTGCCTCTCGAAATAGAGTAGCTGCTTTCACGCGATATTATTCGCGTGCTTCAATGATGAGCATGCCACTTCCGATTTTCCTTTTTTGTGCCTCGGCACATATATATATAACTTGTTTTTCTTTACTTTTCACATAACAGCCACGAGAGCAAACCGTTCGCTTTCGGCGTGTATTTGTTCGTAAAGGATGTGTTTTCCTATCAGAAGCCAAGCAAGCCATTCGAATGATTTATGATATTAATGCAAAGTACATGCGAATGTTGTTGTTGAAAAGCTAATGAAAAAATCGTTGACATGAAAAACATCAGAAATAATAATTGCTTTTCTGATAAAAAGGAAATTCATTACGTGTTACACGAAAATGGTAAATACTTTTCACTTTTCTGATAAAAGGAAAATTGTGGGAAATTTTTATCAGGAAGAAAGTTAATTATCGAGTTAACTTAACGATAAGATCCAACTGAATTTTTAAGACGATTTTGAAAAAAACCTAAAAAGTTTTTAGATATTATAATTTCGAACTTAATTATTTTTCAATTTTTCCAATTTTACAAAATTGCACTTTAATGCAACGCAAAACTTATTTTCATAGTGTTTTCAGGTTGAATAAAACATGTGAACCTGAAAACTTTTCTTTGCTTGAGTTCTGTGCAAGTTATAAAATGTCCACGTTTTCTGGAAAGTTTAAAAACTTTTTCCTTTGCGACCACCGCTTGTGTTGAAAATTTTACACTGAAACACCTTTGTGAATCTCAAGAAATTTCAACTCGAGTTTACGCTAACCAAAAGAAACAAACGCATGCGCTGCCACGTGCGATAAACACGTGACTTCCATGTTGAATTACATTTCATCAACGCAATTGTAATTTTTGTAATGTTGTAATTTAGGCGGGAAAAAAATGTTTTAAAAATTTTTCATTCGTATTCATATGAAGCACATAAAAGTGTCAACACTTTAAAGTACTCTGTGTACCACCAGCCATTTGGCGTTGGAAATTTTACAGCTTTTTGTGAGGTTAAAAGTGAGCAGAATGTTGTTCGGCGTTGAAATAGCACTACGCGGCGCGCGGCGTGGAGGATTCAATGGAAAAGCAAACTAATGACCAGTCACCGTATGCGCGCCTGTAATGAATAACAAATAAACCTACGCAAAATGCGTTTGCCATTTGCTGGCGCGTCGGCGCTGATGATCTTCACGCCATGCGGCGCCGCAATTTCTTCGTGCCGTGCGCGGCCAAATGTATTTATTCGCGCCCGTCTAACGCTATAAGCGGCGGGAGCGTTCGTAATAAGCGCTTGCGCAATTAATTATACTGTAAATAGAATTTGCTAAAAATGTGGCGCCTACGTTGAATTAAGAGGCTTCTCAGGGCGAAAGGAAATGAATGTAAACGAATTGGGAATAATCTAAGTATGTAATAAACTCTGAGAAAGTAATAAACTTTACACGAAACATCAAATGCATATTTGTAAAGCGTTTTCAACTTATTTATTTCAGTGAGAACAAACAATTACCGTATTCCTTCCATGAAGTGCTAAACATAACCTAAAAATGATTAATTTACAACCTAGAAACCAATAGATTTCACGTATTTACTTTATATTCAAATTGTTCAAGATTACAGGTTTATATAACCTATAAATGAGCAGATTTACAGGGTGACACAAAACTTCCCTTTAGTTTTATGAAGAATTTTAAGAAAAGTAAAAAAAGAGGTGGCAGAATTATTTTCATATCCTACCTTAAGAAAATTAGAAAATAATTTCAATGAAAAGATTTAAGTCAGAAGGGTTTTTGATTACTACTTTTTTAATATGCAATATGCCTAGTTTATTGCCGTATTTTTATATCATAACCTAAAAAACAACATTTATTTAAGGGTGTACTACAAGTATTTTTATTTGCACATCTGCTATATTTTATTTCCGCACATTAAACGCTCCCAACCCTAACCTTGATCACACTCATGCGTAACACGTTGCCCCACATTTGCCCCATTCCTGAAATAGCCAACAATTGCATCGAGTCTCTTTGTACATCAATGTCTACTTTGTATGCATGACTAAAGCAGCCGCCCCATATCCTTTCGATCCTTCCTGCAGCGAACATAATTCTCCTGATAGAATCTCACTGATAATCTATGCGGATGTGTACCTCTACTTGTCGTGTTGCACTGCACCGTAATGCAAAGTGTGTTGTTGAATCATTCAACTGATAAAGCGACAATTACCTTACCAGAGGATAAAGTGGGCTCTCTGTTGCTTTATGATAATAATAATCACTATGATCATCAGCATAATAACAGAAGGGAAATTCAAAGCACCTTGCACGGATTTTCATATTTTCATGGTCGTTTATCAACCACATGTTCTTATTTATTCATTACACCGCACACCGCGTGCATTATGTTTTGAAGTGTACCAAACACCAAATGTTTTATTCTTTCGTATTCGGTACGTTCTCTTATGTGCATTGTTTCGTCATTTTAAGCAGATGGTAACACTTATAATAATTATTTTCGCTATGGCAAGTTGTTCAAAATTCATTGTGCAATTCATTTCAATTTTAACAATTCCAATTCCTTTTTATTTAGACAGGAAAATATTTTTATTCACAGCGATCTCTTTTGCTTTGGATTTATCAAAAGGCAAATAAAACATCGAAATTAACAAAACCATTACCATAACTTGTTGAATCTAGGGAAGGTTTTGAATTTTTTAGGAAATTATATACCTAATTAACCTAATCGTCCATAATGACTTCCACATAAACAACAAAATTTTGCGGTCAGCTTAATGCACCATTAATGCAATAGAAAATGCCTAATTATTAACGCATAAAGAAATCCTCCTCGTACTGTGAGGTGTGCTTTAAATATAATAACGTGTTTTATATCGCATTCCCAATTTTTCGACCGAATATAACGAGCACATTAACAAAAACATTCAGATTCATTGTTTAAATTTAGCAAGGCCATAATTTTTTGCCATATAATCTGCTATAATCACTTGCATATAAGCCAGTGAAATTATACGGTCAGCTCACGCCGGATTCAATAAGATATAATTTATTTATTAAAACTTGAATTTAAAATTGTCGGGTTTCGGGGATGTCGCACCCCATTTTCAAGATGATTCTAAGAAAAATATACGTCAGAACCTTGGCACCACATGACGCAACTAAAATTTGCATCCATTTCTTATGATCCGCATATTACGAATGCGAAAACAAGGCGTATTTTCCGCACTAAAAGACGAAACTTTTTATTTTAAAAATAATCTTAAATTTACTATGCGTTTTATGCACATTTTATAAGAAATCCATCTTATAAGTAATTAAAATAATTTACTTATATTCTTTGTTTAGAACTCAATTTTGTTAATACCAATCCAAAATTATCATCTCAAATTACTTAAAATACAGTCTTTTCATTCCGGAAATACGGTAATTCTAGATTTGCAACTGCTACAACAGAATATCTATTTAAGAAAAATGGATCTTTAGAATTTAGCAACGTATTTTGCAAATTATCATCCGGTTAACAACGAATTTCACATCTTTAGTTTAAATCCACAAAAGCCTCAAGGTTTTTTTAACGGAAATTAAGTAATTAACCTGGTAACGAACTGCGGTCATTTTCTGCGGTCACCTAATTCCACATACAATCGAAAACAACCGATTATTAAAGAATTAAGAAATTATTTAAGGAAAACAACATATAATTCCAGATCATTATTTTTATGAACGTCCATTGTGGGCGACAGGTTTGATTGTCGTTACATGCATGCACTCATTCGTTTTTCATGCGCGCGTATAAACGAAACACATGTCACGTCAATGTCACGTCGAAAAGCACAGAAGGCACGAGACAGCAAACAGCAGTCATAATGACTTGTGCCTGCCCCGGCTGGACGAACAAATGGCGTAATCAAGACGCAGACTTGGAACTTGGTCGTCCATCTAATCCATATTCATATGCAACTGCGCATTCCACTCACCGCATATAAATAAAGTGCACAAAGCGTGAATAAATGATTGTTGTTTGTTCATTCATTCATACGTTCGTTACTACCAAACACACCAAGTTAGACGACTTAAATCACGTTCAACTTTTCTTTGTCATTTCATTAATGCCTCGCATTCGATCAAGTGAATTACGAACCGACACGAGCATCGCGTCGTGTGCAATGAGTGAATGACCCAAATGAAATAAAAAGCAAATTCGAATTGATAAACAACGTGAATTGATTGAATTTGTGTACATAATGCACCACACGACGACAACGTTAATGTACATAATTAATTAGAATTTATGCACGACCAGTTTCGGTGATTAATTACAATCGTGTTCGCGTTTTTGAGTGCGTTTGTCGTCACTAATTGCCGAATTTACGCTGTTCCAATTAAATTTCAACAGCCTGAATATTAATTCGTGTTTGCAACGTTTAATTAATTCACGTAATGAGAATTTTGATGATCTGATCAACTGCTAATTAAAGAGATTTCGAAGAATTAAACAATAAATCTTCAAGGAAATTTGCATTATTGAATAATTTACATGACTAATCGACAGTTGAAAATATGTTTCGACTTTGAACATCAAGTTCTCAATAATTTATCAATGAGTTCATTCATCTCTTTGCCATTAAGTTATCAGTAATTATACATTACGCAACGTTTATTGCTGGCATTATTATTATTATTTATAAACTTTATTATTTCACTCGTTTCGAAATGTGTCCGAATATAGAATACGCGCTAATCAAACGCGCGCGCAACCGCCAATTATTATTTATTACGGCTTTCAGCGAGTTGTTGCTAGTGCTGAAGCACAAACGCATGACGTAATCGAGGCTGACTTAAGCAGCGAGTGAGTGGTTGCTCATTAGCGCAAAGTCTCGCGACGTCCAGAAAGACATCTCAATGGATATAACTGGATAATTAGTGCATTGACGGATGAATGAGTATGGGAATGCGTGTGTTGCATTTAATTTACTCCAAGCGCCACATTGCACATAGTGGAAACTAAGCACTTAACTCGCCGCACTTGAAGAGACAACTAGGCGATTGTGTTGCGTTTATTATGACTTCCGCTTGTTACTTGCGCGATGTACGTTATGTAAGTAAACTAATTGCGAGCGCATTATGATAATCGCAGTAATGAGGTTTCCTCGATACTCAATGAATTTCGTTCGCAGTCAATCAATTCGTTTCTGCTCGAGGAAGTGTAAGATTATCGTGAAATTTACGGGAAAGATTAATTATTTATAGATGAAATTGAAATTAAATTGATGTTGACATCGAGGGAACACATTTGACGCTTCCCCTCGCGATGGAGTTAAAAGCAATCGATAATATTATTGTATCAATCATTAAGTTCACTTCAAAGTCGTACACGAATTAGTGCCGAATACAGTTCGAATTTCCAAAATCATCAGCTGTTAGATTCCCCTAGTTTTACAACTTTGAGGGGACGCCAATGCGGACGCTAACCTCAAAGCAAGAGCGACCTTTGCGTGCAGCTGCACCCGTAGCATAAATAATTGTTTAATTATAAACTTAGAGAGCACATCTGATTATTTTCCTCATTACCTACACCTGCATTACGTTCAAGTGCAGCTTGATCTTCTCATTAACGCATCATCTGCTTTAAGATGGCAAGATAAGAACAAAAATTAATGACAAAACAAATATATTGATCTCTTATAACTCAGCATCCTTTATAAACCATGTAGTAGTTAATATTATCCTTTAAACCAGTGACTCCCAATGTAAAATTTTTGGACAAAATTAGTTCAATATTGCTTTCAGTTAACGTAGAATGGGGTAAGTGTACGTTAATTATAAATAACGGGGCAAGTGCGTTCTAGGCACGTTAATTAAAAATTTTAGTTAATTTCAGAGGTAATTAATTAATTATTTTATTTTAATTCCAAAGGTATGGGTACACTTGCCCCGTTTCTGGATTATTATTATGTATTAATAATTTTGTCAATGTTTATTAAAGTTTTTATAGTGTACACTTGCCCCACTTTACTAATATTCAATAATGTAATTAAATGAAAACTGTAAAAGAAACGAATTTTAATAACAATTACATTAAAATAGCAATTTTCCAGCTGATGGAGCGCGAAATTGAATCATTTTTCGATAAACAGGAATTGTTTTTCTCCCCATCGCTTTCATCCACTTTCTTCCTTGACGATCTAAACGCGCGTAACTCCTTGTTCTTTATATGTGCACCTTTTTTGATTCCATTTAAAAAATGCGCTCAACTCGAGTGTCGGTTGCCATGTAAAATTCATTCGAATGCTTTGAAGAACACATTCGATGTGACTTTATTCCACGTGCATGTGTGTATATTTGACTCGATGTGAATACACAAAAGTAGAGATAGAGTCGAGTGGAAGCAAAGGCACTCGAGAGTTTTTTTTATATATTTTGTTCAACAGCGCAAAGAGTTGTGAGCATTGCTCGAAGGTGGAATAAAGAGTGCTAAACGCCCAAGGCGCGTATCACAGACGTTCCTCTCGTTCCACTTTCACTACCAGTCGCGCACACCGTTCGAGATTGTTGTGTTTGTGTCAATGCAATCATTGACTTGCTGCATGCTGAAGGAACATACGCCAAGTAGCGTTTGTGTACAATGCGAATATAAGCAGCTTTGAAATAACGAATGTTTTTCTCGTCTTCTTCCTATTTCTTTGAATTTTTTATCGCCTGTCATACTCGTTCCTTAATAATGAGAAGTCATCTGACATTTTTATCTGAAGAAAGTTTTTTCGTGTCGTTTCAGAATTTTATTATCTACAAATCATTAAATTTCTTTCTGTATTTGGAAGAAAGAAATAAAAATTATTGGAGCAAAACAAAAACAACCCTAATTAATGACTGCCGCATTGTGTGTGTGGTTCAATTAATAGCACAAGGCGAGCCGAAAAGTTTATCCAAATACGAATAAAGCTAATAGAATAAACCGATAGCAAACTTTCCATCATTCTTTATACTTAACCAAACTGTTCAACGCACATATTGACTTTACCCTTGTTTGTGAAATAATATTTAAGGTTATGTGTTTCAAAGTTTGACTATTCCCAATGGGCTTATGAAGAAATTTCGTCGAGTTTTTTTCTCACAGTGCGCACTCGTTTGATAGTGATTTTAAAAAAAAGAAAGCGTATTGACTTGAAGTAATTCTTCAAGTGGACAACGATTAAGAAGGCAGAGAGAGAGAAGAAGAAAACACGAAAGAGCGCATGTCATGCGGCGTCAAACGCATAAGGCAGTTGAGAAGTGAAACGCAAGAAGCGGCTGAAGAAACTGAAAGATGCAATGCAGCAATGCAACGCCGATTGAGATTCTTCCACATAGTTAGGTGAATTCCCACCGCGCGCGTACGCAGAACGAAAGGAGGCGAGTCAAGGGCCCTGGCAAGGACTTGGACAAGTCGTGCACAGCGCCGGACGCGATTGGAATGCTTCACGGTTCATTATGTGTTCTCATGTATTTTCTTACATTTTCTTCAGTATTCCTACACAACTTCACAGCCACATTACACTATGAATACAGTGCTACCTCGACATACGAGTGATCCAACCCACGAGTTTTCTGAGTTTTCTGAGTTTTCTGAAACGAACCATATTTTGCTTTGAGATGCGAGCAAGATTTGAGATACGAGGAATCTCAGACGTTACCAAAACGGCCTATTTTCTTTTTCAAATCGCTATATCTCAAAAACTACTGCACTAATTTTCAAACTTCAAATCTTGTTATGCTTGAGATTTCATTATCTATAAATTTAT
>JARJDV010000737.1:0-23818 GCA_030264675.1 Anaulacaspis nigra | reverse complement strand
ATGTTAACAACAAACAAAAATTATAACCTGAAAATTACTTTAAAACACATTTTGTAAAAATCCTCTTAAAAAAGTACCTCCGTTTTTTGATCCCGGAAATATGATGATTATAATGACCCGATTTAAATAAAACATGCGCCATTTGGTTGGATAATTTGTTCCCTTTTTGAAATTAATTTCATTATACCTCTCTCATAAACGGCTTCTTCCTTATTTTCAAAAAAACTAAAAAATCGATTTATGATTTCATCCGCTGTGGATGAGAAATTCATATTTTTTTCTTAGATCTTATGATGAGACATCGTTGAAGGTATTTTATGGAGATTGATTTCGGTTAGCAATCTGCTGGAAGCCAACGCAAAGACGAGCGTAAAAAAGCATTTGTTGCAGCGCTCATGTTTCTCGGTCGTCAGAGGTATTTTGTTACAATATCCGGCGATGCGTTACGTCCATCCACCAGATACATATTTCTTCATTGCCTCGCTGCGAATGCGCGCCGCTATTGTTGGCATAAAATATCCAGCGAATGAGCAGGCTTATTATTCATATTCGTCATGGGTAACGTCAACGTCTCTATCGGCATGACTGCGCTTCGATTTTACGCGAACGCAGGAATTTTATAATAATCTTAAAAATGCAATAAAATCGACACAACTTATGACCAACTTTTATTGCACGAATTCCATGCAACATTATACTTATCCTTCTAATGCAAAAGTTGCAGCAATTAGAAACTCAACTCTTCGTGTTCAATTTCTGACTTGGATAGCAAATTTCAAAATCTGGGAAAAAGAAGTTTATTGTGTGTGTGGTTTTGAGAAGGATTCTTGAGGATTGCAAATAAAGACATATTGGAAGCAGGAGGAGCAAATAGCGTTTAGTTTCTTCCTGAGTGAACCAGGATAATTGGTTTTATTGCGTTGTTCATTCGGTAAAATTCCATCATTAAATGAATCCGCACATGGCCCAACGGTTCTCTTACATGTGCATTGTTCCAAAGCAGTGGCAGCGAACGAATAAGAAGTGCAAAGAAATGGAACAGTTATTATTACGAGGATATTAAAACGTACAGCAACAGTAAATCACGTAGAAACGCACAGGAATGCGGATTATCTATGGGAATCTTCCAGAAAATTGAAAATTAATTCCGGACATTAATATTATCTACGAATTAGCATACGAAATTAAATTTAACGCGCTTGTAACGATTGCGCAAATTACTGGGGCATTCAACATGCTATTAAAATCTAATAAATTACGCAAGCGCAATTAAACAAAACGAACTGTAAAACATATGAAGAGATCTGCATTTAAATTATGGGCTCATCCGTTTGGCAGTGCTCTCATAACGATTTCTATATAATTATCCGCTAATTGCCAACTGAGAGAAACTTATTACTTTTTAACCACAATCATGCAAATTAACACCGAAAATGTTTACTCTATACACAATGCAATTCGTTATTGCTATTGTTAACATGAAAGCAGTTGTTAATTTTCATCATTGTGCTCGATGACTTTGAGTAATGTTTTGCTAATTCAATGATCAAATTAGTCATCATTGAGTAAAAGGTGTGCTGATTTATTTATCGAGTTTATTTATCGGCATTGCGCACGTAACAAGGTAATAACGTTATCGAAAAGAAGAACGCTCGCAGTGTGGGTTCTTTGACTTCTTTGCTTTTGCTGGTCGATTCAGCGCAACGAAGCGTGAATAGAAACACAGCGCACGCAAATATGCACCACGCAATTATTTCATCTGTTAATGCGAAGCCCGCCGTCAACAATTTCAAGAATACCAACAATGTGATCATTGTGTTGACGAATGACTGAATGGCTGAATAACCGACTCCCCGCAGACGAGGAAATGCTTTTGATTCCTCACGCATTCCAAACTCTTGTCCAACTTTCTCATCCTAATGACTCAATGTATACGATTTCCGCTCGTCTAACTCACTCGATTAATTAATAATTTGTTTGTTATGTTATGTTGTAAAAATGTTAATTAATGCGTTAATAAGGATGCGCCTCGTTTTCAATAAGAATTCCATGAAAATATGAAGAAACATTTGATTGACGCGCAACAAATTCGAAAATAATTAATAGAGTCATTCCGCTTTCCTGGCAATCAACGAAACATCCAAGACCGGCGCGGCGGATGCTGGCTAGCGATTCGAGTTTAATTAAACGCAAGCAGGCAAGCAACTTGAATGCACATTATTTGCGTCCTCTCTCAATAACACTCGTTAGCCGTCTGAGATGCAGTCGTAAATTTTTATTTCGTAAAATCCAGAAAACTTTTAGCGTTTAAAGACATAAAGAATTCATTTGGAAAGATTTTTAAATAATTAAATTATTAGTGTGAATAATGGATGGGAATTTACTGCTTCATAGTTGATTGATTAGCGTGGAGTTTTTCATTAAAATATCTGCGTTTTTTCCACGAAATTTCCAACTTTAAAATCGTCTCACGTATGTTCACCGAGCTGGTCAACTTGCTTTAATATGTCTTGCACGCTGCACGCATTATTTATATTAACATTCCACTGGGTTTTTTGTTTGTGCAAGTGATTTGTCCACGTTAAGACATTATTTAAACTTAAACGTAAAGTAAGCTTGGTGTAGGTACTTGGAAATTGGCGTGCAGACATTTGAATTTTTCATTATTCATTCTAATGACATGATGCGCAATGGAGATTAGGTGAGTTTAGTAAAAATAAAGAGTTTGAAATCTCGTCAAGCATGTCTGTCGTCCACTGTGAGTGATTATTTATAATTAGTTGGTAATTTCTGGAAAGACCATCAGACATGCAATTGCTGCGTTAAGATTGTCATGTGCGTTATGGCTGTGGAAATAAAAAGAAAAGAGTTGCGTTATGGTCATTGTCATTGTCGTGCTTTGCACTATTAATAAATGCAGACGACAAAATTGCCCTGATGTCAAATCACATTTTTTCTATGCTAGAGCAGCCAAGCGAGTGCGCACTTAGCTATAATTTGTTTCTTATTCTACGCGTTGCGTCTTGGCTACGTGCAAAGAGAAAAAGTCACACAGCGCGCATTTCAATCACAATGCGTACAGCATTTACAATGCAAAGTTCTTCGTGCTCATCTTCTCTCAGACACGAACGAGATTGAAGACGATTTAATTGTCAACGATTGTTGTTCTTGTTACAGTTGAATACATTAGAGGAGCCTGCTACTTCCCGCAGGACTACCAGGGTGAGTTTGCAATGCAAAACACGGTGAATAAGAACATGGTACATTATGCGACTGTGAATATTACCCCAACGGGTATTCCAATCTGGGGCAATTGTTACCGTCGAATGGGCAACAACTTTATCCTTGGTGTTGAGTAAGTCCTAATTCGCTCATTCATACGTCATTTGTGCTCTGACGAATGTTGTGAACTGTTTCAGTTTGGCGGGAAGCAGTTGTATACGGTGTTTGCACCTTAAATTGCAATCGCGAAACGTGCTTCAAGTGTTATCCTCAAGCAAGGAGGCAATTTCCAAGTGCTATACAAACGAGGAACTTGCCGAAGCGAATTGTCCAAGTGAAGAATCACTTCGTACACGAACAACTACAGAACTGATACTTTTCAGTAAGCTGAAACAAATTAATTAAAGAATATCACTTATTGATTGAATTTGTGTGTAGAAATGCGAGATGCTGAAGGAAAACACATCAAACGTGAATATTGTCCATTGGATGGAAGTTATTCGTTTGTTTATCGAGTAAATGATGCATCAAGTCAAAGGGAATGTACAGGATACGAATCGACTTTGGATTCGTGTCCTTCCGGTTCAAGTATAACACTTCACTTTCGGCAATGCTCATTCGGAAATACTGGTTTGTTGTCCATGAATTTATGTTGCAAAACTTGTAGACTTTTATGATTTCAGAGTTGAAATTCGATTGTCTTGGCCATTGGGAGGGTTTGAATGGTCAACATTACTTGGCACTTGCTGATAGCAGACAGGCAATGGGCAAACCGCAATACCGATGCGCTGTAAGTTAATTACTATAACTGGAAACAATAACTATTAGCATAATGAAGAGGCGCTTGGAACACGCTCTGATTCGTTGAAATTACTTGTTGTAGTTGTACAAGCCCGATGCGCTGACGGGCCTCATAAACATCGCAATTAGTCGCGATTCCACGTGCACCGGCGATTTGCATAATGCCACTCACGGCTTTGAGAGTTTAACGCTGCGTCCGATGGACGAAGACACGTGGCCGCCTGAAGTATCCTACAGTGCATGCAGGTATGTCTGATCTCTCTCACTCTGTGAGCGAGAAATATCTCGAGATAAAACAACACCAAAAAGCGTATGAAACGAACGCGGATTGTCTTAAACAAGACGCAGGCAAATGCCTTGAGCGAATGAACAGTAAGACCATTAAGAGGCAAATGCTCAGAAGATAATTGCGTATAAATCATACACATCCGAAAGTTCTGCCCACTTTAAGAGAGGTGCAATTAACTTATTTTATTCCGCTCGTGGCTCGCTAGTTAATTAAATATTTATTGTCGTATTCATCGCAGCTTTCCCGATTGGATGCACGGCGATTGGGAGCACATTCGCGTCGAGGATAACACGATTACGTACAAGGACCACACATCGTTCAAGACGTACACGATCAAGTGCGTCGCCATGGTGGAATCGAATGATAAGTATTCGGTGCTCAGTCGAACACAATGGTAAGTCATTCATGTTTAATTGTCCGCAAACTAGCTGTTCTTTTGTTGAGCAAGCGTTTAATTTGCTTCCGTATAAGCAATTGGCTAATTAATAATTTCAATTACAGCGGCAAGGAGCAGTTTAATTGTATGCGCATCCAGAAACGCAGTAATAGCATTCTTGAGTTTCAACTTGGAAGTAATTTTAGTAAGCACAACGAAGTGTATGATCTATGTTCGGATGCGAATTTTCAAAATGACACGTGGATCACTCAAGGACGTAAGTGGGAATTTAAATATTCCAGGATGAGAATTAATTGAAGTTTTTGTAGGTGTCATCCCAGGAGTGGCTTTAACTTGTCCAATCTCTGGACAATACACGGGGATGATTCCTGATACGAATGATCTGTGTGCTAAACTGTGGTCGGATTGTCGAGCACCGGAATTAATGTATTATCAGGTGTCAGACTGCGCGTCGGGCGAGATCTATGAGGAGCGAGAATATCGATGTTTGGGGCATTGGAGAGAACGGGATTTGTTGTATACGTATACGCAAAGACATGATGTCGCTGCTGGTACGTATGAGTGTTTTGTCGGTTCGATCGTCTCGAACAAGGAGGGCATTTACATTACCGAAGCGGGTGAGCATTGTCAGCGACGGATTGATCCTTTGCAGTATGGCATGAAATTGGTCAAAATGGGTCAGTATACGTGCGCGGAACGCGTGCCGACGACGAGAAGACCGACACTGCCCACTAAGCCGTGGAACATTGGCGTGCCTTGTACGTATTTGCATTCAGTACGCAATTGTTTTGTGTTTAACACCGTCCTGATTGCAGTTCCCACGATTCCCGAGCGCGACAACAACGATATCAACGCAGCACACCCACCACTGCAAACAAACGCGCTGTGTTTGTTGTTCGTCCTGACGCTGTTTGCGTTTACACTGCACTGAAAATAGGAGGAATCGACGTCGTTTTATGCAAATGAATGGACTGATGAAGTTTACTTAAACATTCTTCTTGCCAACTCGTGCGCGCGCACTCACTCGTACTGATTAATAATTTGAAACTGAAAGATGATTGTTTCGAAACCGCCTGATTCGGTACTTAAAGTACGATTTGGACGGTGTAATGAATAAATAAATTATCGATTCCAAGTTGCATGATGCAGTTTTGGATGTCCCAGATAGATAGCTTGCTTTGATGATGTCCTGTGAGATAACTATATTTATTTTTTCATTTATGGGACTCTCTTGTATAGTAAAATTTACCATAGTATTTATATTTTATGAGAATGGACGTATGAAATTTAAAGCGAAACCAAAAAGTGCTTTATTTATGAAATTTGAATATTGTATTGAATGTGAAATTCATTTACAATAATTATTATAGGAAATTCGGTTGAAATCTCGCACTAAATTTGTAAGTATTATGTGTAGAAAATGTACGCTTAAATTAATTATATAGTGATATGTGAAGAAAATGTGTACATTCAATTACCACATTCTTGAATAAATTTTCTAAATTATTGTAATTATTTCATTTGTAATCAAATATATAAACCGAAGATGTCATATATGCAGGAACTCTGCGGTGCTACCTGCCTCAGTGCTGAAATGCGAATGTCCCCTAGTTTGACTTTAAAATTTTCTTCGGTTAACAGCGCCCCTAAATTCAGCAGCGGATTTTTTGACCGCGTTTTGCTTATCGAAGTTACTCAAATAGCCGCAAGGGTTTCCAGCTGCTCGGTACAAATCGGTTTCAACCGAGTTAATCGTGGTTAGTCGTGTACACTGAATGTAAACATAACCCAACCGCAAACTAGATAGTCATCACTGTTGTTGCATTTTATATGAGTTTAGTTATAAGTTTTAATTGAGTGTGTGCTACTGATAAGTTAAATATGGATCTGAAAGAAGAGGTATGAATACGATTTCTTTAATTAATATAAGCACTAGCAAGTGGCGATTGCCTGTAGGAAATTAGCTCATACTTGAAGTCAACAGACTTCCCAAAGATGCAGAATGAAAGAATATTGATCACTGCCAAAGGTGGTGTGCCAGATAAACTTCCCATATGGATAATGAGACAAGCAGGACGCTATATGTCTGGTAATATTAAAATTCCATGAATGCTGCTTGAATATTCCATCATTGCTTTACTTTAGAGTTCAGAGAATTTCGCAAGCAACATTCCTTCTTTGAAATCTGCCAAACGCCTAAACTAGCCTGTGAAGTTACTCTAATGCCAATAAGGAAGTTTGATTTGGATGCTTCCATCATTTTCAGTGATATCTTAGTAGTACCACAAGCACTTGGAATGGAAGTTGTTATGGAACCTGAGAAGGTGAGTTACTCTATTGTAATTCTAATTAACTAACAAGCTTTGGTTATCACAGGGACCAGTCTTTCCAAATCCACTAACTATTGAGACTTTAAAAGACTTGGACTGGAGCAAACCTATTGAGAATCTAGAATATGTTGGTAAAGCAATCAGATTGACAAGGCATATGCTTAATGGCAAAGTTCCTCTGATAGGATTTTCTGCTGCTCCTGTAAGTTATATACAATTGTTTCATTTCAATAATAATAATGTAATTTTTTCATGTGAACAGTGGACTTTAATGGTTTATATGATTGAAGGAGGAGGTACTAAAACAGCATCTAAAACAAAGAAGTGGCTTTATACTCATAAAGAGGAATCACAGAATCTGCTGAAGAAACTATCACATGTAATTGTTGACTACTTAGTCATGCAGGTTGAATGGGGTGCTCAAATGCTTCAATTATTTGAAAGCAGTGCTGAATATTTAACGTCTGACGTTTATGGAGAGTTTATCCTTCCGTTGTTGAAAAATATCCGCAATCAAGTCCGCTCGAAATTAGCTGCAAAGAAATTAGAAGATGTTCCAATGATCTTTTTTGCAAAAGGCGGACGCCATCTTCTTGATCATCAGTTGCAAGCAGGCTTTGATGTCTTAAGTCTGGATTGGGCGACTGATCCTGTGGACGTTCGACAAATCAATCACAATGTTATCCTCCAAGGAAATCTGGATCCTTGCGCATTGTACGCAGATAAAGAAACACTCCGACTGTATGTGAATAAGATGCTTAACAAGTTTGGCTATAAACATCATATTGTTAATCTGGGACATGGCATTTATCCCGATATGAGTCCAGAGGCTGTGGAATGGTTTATCGAAATGGTGCACGAATTTAAAAATCCGTATCCATAAGGTTTGAGCAATATTACTTTATCTTTTTTGAGTTTACAAATGTTTATCATGAAAACAATGAGTAATGAATATGTAGTGCCTTATTTACATAAATACACGCACTTGGTGTTGGCTATTGACGTGCCCTGCGCAGAAAATGGTGTTTGAACTGCTCGAGTTTGGATCTTGTTATAACAACACGCACGTTCTGCAGTTGTTGATCGTTCGTATCTTGCTCTTCGTCAATAATTGCTGCATTTTTATATAGCCATCTGGTTTCGTCGCCACCGATGGGGACTCTTATGGTCATAACAATACGACCCGTTTGTTTAATTACGAGTTCTTGTAATTGTTCACTTAGATCTTGCAAACCTTGCTGTGTTTCAGCCGATACTGGAAGACCATTTTCGTAATTTTCAGCTGAGTCACTGATATCGCATTTGTTTCCAACTGTGATTACTTTATTTTGGAATTCTTTGACGTCTGTTTTAACTGCCAAACTTTCTAAAGTGCTGAGAACATGACGACGTTGAAAGACATAATCATCACTTGATAGGTCTTCAACGTGCAGAATAACATCCTGAAATGATGCATAAATTAATAACTATTTGGTAATGCGAAATACAACGTACAGCATATAGAGCGTCTTCAAGTGTTGCAACAAAACATTCGATAAGATTAGTTGGTATATCAGAAATGAAACCAACTGTATCAACATATAAAACTTCCAAGTTGCATGGTAGAGTACCAGCATGCATTGTAACGTCCAACGTTGCAAATAATTGATTACGAGGCATTAATTTTCCATCGCCAGTTAATGCTTTTATTAGAGACGTTTTTCCTGCATTCGTGTATCCTACGACTGCAACAATTGGATAATCAATATCTTGTCGCTTCTTGCGCAACAATTGCCTTTGCGTACGTAACTTCTTAATTTCGTTTTTTAACTTTGTTTCTCTTGATTGTAGCATTACTCGTTTCGTATCGTAATCACTAGCAGCCATGAAATGAGAGTCGTGTTTCTTAATCTTTGCGCGCAGATAAGGAATTTCGGCGAGCGCAACTTGCAATTTTGCATGTTTGCTTATCGCATGCAACCTGAGAATTTGCATCACTATTTTATACCTGTCAAAAATAGGAACTTTGAACGCTTTCTCCAGTTCTTCTAATTGAACAGACTTTAACGTGCTGATATTGATAAATACAGCAGTCACTTTGGGATTCCTTCTGATGGTTTGTTTAAGGTTTTCAAGGGATCCTGTGCCAAAGAGCTCTTTCTTATCAAATCCTTCTAAAGGAACTGCGATTGTTTCCTGGACTTTCCATGGAGCAAGAGTTCGTATTAAGGCACAGGCTTCTTCAAGTTGGCGGTCGGGTTTTATGTCCATTACTTTTTTAGGGCCCCATTTTACATACGGATGTATTATGAAGCAGTTGTAGTCTTTGCCACTTGCGAAGCATTGTTCCGATAGTTGCGCATATTCTCTAGAAAGATTTACGAGCTAACAATTTGAAATTCTATAAATTAATTGAAAAGCGCACTTATCCTCCTCTGCAGATACATCAAGGATATCTTCACTTTTTGTTGCTTGCTTTTTAGCTAGAACCCTTTCGTATCGAAAGAAATTACGCTTTGAATTCATAAGAACAACACGCAAGCTCTTTAGCAACATTTTGAAAGTTCATTGGTTGCTAAGAGTAGTTTAGTCTTCCCGCCAAAAGTTAAGAGAGGTCGGGACGCTCTCTACGATGACTCACATATAACCTAGAAAGCGTTATTCGTAGTCGGTGAAAATCATAAGCGTTAATAATTAGTGCTATTTGATTGCGTATAAAATGGACAGGTGGGCCCAATTCTGTTTATTAACTCACCGTATTAACATTTATAACTGTACGTGTAGTTGTTGTTTAACTTTAACCAAACGCCGAGTGCAACGTTTTCAATTGGCTATGGATCCGATGCATGGAGTATATATAGAGGTATAATACATACTACTACTAAATCCTATTCTAACTCGTAATACTACTACATACAATAGTTGTTTTATGCAGCCATTTACGCGCCTCTAGCAACAAATGTTGAATAACGACAAATGTTTAAATTCGTTGGTAATAATGTGCGAGGATAGTCCATCTGGACGATACGTGGGAATGCAATACAGCTGCTTGAAAAACAAGAATAGAAGTGAATGAAATGATTCCGGATATAAATTATCAAATGCACGCGCCTACACGCTCTTAAAAAGGAAATCTACACCAGTCGGAAATGATAAGACGATAGCCGATGGTTTTTTCAACGTACAAAACAAAATTAGACATTGCTCTATAATAAACATTTACAACTATTAGAACTATGCCTAATTGATCGAAAAACTTGAGCCAAACGCCAACGCAAAAGTATTTATCGTAGAATCAAGGGTCACTTTCTTCGCGATAAAAATGTCAGTGCCCTCAACGTCGTTCAAATTTAAGATAGACGTTGGCTATTGAAATTATGTAAATATCGATTAAGTATATACTTGTTACTCGAATGCAGCACAAGTGCTGAACACATGTGTGCTGGAGATGCATCGACGCGATGACTTATTAAGCTAAGCGTACTTTGCACAGGAGATATAAAGTAGGAGTAAAAGTAATGAACCGCTAGATGCGTGTATTTTGCGAATTGTATGGTGCATTTTGTAGGCAAGCAGAAGAATCGTCCACGAGACAATGCAAGAGGAGTTAAGCGGAGGGTGTATACGTGCTAAGCGCGCTGCGCAAGCAGATAAGTAATGTCGGTGCGGCTGCTGTTGCTGCCGCTGCCTCTGCCTCTGCCTCTGATTTCCTTTACGCTTGTAAGGCTTAAGTTAAGGCACACTCAGTGTGGCCGATGTTGTTGAGGCGGAAGGTAGCGCGTCTCTGTTGAACTGGTGCGGCAAAAGTGGACGTTTGAAACCTGAATATATTCAGACGAGAAGAACAAAACGCTATCGCATTAAGAGCAGACCACCGCATTGAATGACGCGTTTTGTGCTTTCCTCTTCATGAGTGCATCTTGAATTTGTTTGGTGCCGTTGTCCTGCATTGCCATGCAGACGTGTTTCTCGTGTGCAGCATGAAGCAATTGGATTTTCAATAAACCCACAGCGCAACATCGATTCGATTGCATTACGTGCTTGTTTCGCACGTGTTTTCGGACAGGTAATCGCACTTTTCCTGAACGCCTACTTGCGTTCACGTTGGAACCGATTAAGTAACCGACTTAAACTTTCTTCCTCCCTGGTGCAAAGAGCGGAGGTATTTTAGTACGCACATGCTCCCTTCGCAATGTTCCAAGAACTTGTATGAAACAAGAAACATGAAGACTTCCGAAAATAGCACGCGTCTATTTCCAGAGCTTAAATAATCATTGATTTTATGACTCTTGCATATTTTCAATGAGGAAATATTAAACTTCATATTCCTGTATCAACTTGCAACATTTTGCCATTTGAAACACGCATTCAGCGATTTTTTTGCTACTGTACTGAAACTTGATAAAAAGTTTGCTTTAATCACGTTTCTTCGCGCGGTAAATTTTATACTTGAATAGCATTTCAAATTGTATTATCAACGGGTCGCTTAAGGGCACATAAACAATTTCTCTGTGGAATGAATGCGTGAATGAATCGCACACACATAAAGTTTGACAGTATTTTTTCCAGCTCACACAATATGCGCACGATAATTGTCGATAAGAGTTATTACTGAATGACCCATTTTTAGGACCAGTTCATACTCATTCATTTTCTTTGCGTTCTCCGCGCAAATGACATAATAATGTATCCGGCTTACAACTTTCTGATTACAAAGCCATTGAAGATTGATTAAATTTTCCAATTTTCAGACGGACGGGATCCTAAACGACCATTTTTCACATGGATGTGACACTGAGCAATTACCGCGCTGTCGTCGCGGTTTTTATAGGAATTCTTCTAACGAGTGTGTATTAAACTTTTGGCGTGTAGATTAGTTACTGAGTTGTTTAACTTTTGTTATAGATTTTATCGCTGAGCAGTCTGCACAGTTTATTAGCACAAACTTTCGGGATTGGCGGAATCATAATGCATCACGAGGTAAAACCATGTAGAAATTGCAATATTTTATAAGAAACTGTGTATGGGAAGTGAGGAATTTAAGTGGAATTTTATTACATATCTAGCACCACACTATTTGAGAGGTGATCAGCCTCCACCCCCTGATAATGATCTCTACGATAATGCTGGCCAGCACGAAGCGTATCATCATCCCTTTGCGGAAATTCCTACGCACTGGCAAAACCGGCGTAAAGGTTTGCACGCCTGTCCATCGGTTTCTCTTTTCAAATCTGTAACAGCATTTGACATTTCCGTTTCTCGTTAATGTGTTTCGCAGTTTCTTACCTCTTGCGACCTGTCGACGGTGTTGGATTTGCTTGCTTTGTGGATTGCCTTGCACGCAGCTTCAAATTGTTTGGCTCAAATAACTAATTTTGCATTGATTTTAAGGACATCGCGTTCATCCCTGCGAGAAAAGTTCTTGCTACCCGCAAACGGGAAATCTCCTCATTGGACGAGAAGAACAACTTTATGCGTCTTCGACTTGTGGTTTAAGACAAGCTGAGCGATACTGCATTGTATCGCATTTGGAGGAGCATGGTTCCAAGTGCTTCTGGTGTGATTCTCGGCCAACAAATCATCCAAAACCGGACGTGAATCACAATATTAGCAATATTGTTTATCGTGTTTATCCGGGGTAAGTTTACTAATTTATTTTTGGGACTAGCTAGGAACGGGTGTTGAATTTACAGCACGAACAAGAAAACTTGGTGGCAATCGGAAAATGGCAAAGAAAATGTGTATATTCAATTAGATTTGGAGGCGGAATTTCATTTCACACATATTATCATCACCTTCAAGACGTTCCGGCCTGCAGCCATGTTAATTGAGCGGTCCTACGATTTTAAAAAGACTTGGCAAGTTTATCGGTACTTTGCGCATAATTGCCGAGAAAGTTTCCCAAGTGTTAGCACTGCTGAACCTCGCAACTTGACTGATATCGTATGCGAATCGAAATATTCTAATGTCGCACCCTCAACCAACGGTGAGATCATTTATCGTGTGCTGCTTCCGCACGTTCGTATCGATAATCCGTACTCGAGTGAGGTGCAAAATTTAATGAAAGTTACCAATTTGCGTATCAACTTTACTAAACTGCATACGTTGGGTGATGATTTACTTGATAGACGTCAGGAAATTCAGGAAAAATACTACTATGCTATTACTGATTTGGTCGTTCGTGGATCGTGCTCTTGTTACGGGCACGCTAATCGTTGTTTGCCACCGCCGGGACATTCGTCAACCGTGATTGATATGGTTCATGGACGTTGCGAATGCACGCATAATACGAAGGGACGCAATTGCGAGAAATGTGAAGATTTCTTTAATGATTTGCCATGGAGCCCAGCCGTGGGTAAACAAACAAATGCATGCAAACGTAAGTTGTTTAAATTGAGATGAATCTATTTGATAATCAAGCTCTAAAAATTTAAGGCTGTAGTTGTAATAATCATGCGACCAGCTGCCACTTTGATCCGGCCGTTTATGAACAATCGGGCAACGTGAGCGGTGGCGTTTGCGATGGCTGCAAGCATAATACTATGGGGTATAATTGCGAGCAATGCAAAGAGTTTTACTACATGGATCCCACGCGTGATATCCAGGACCCTGAAGTGTGCCGACGTAATAAGATTTAAACGCAATTTTGCTCAATCAACTCATGTTTATACATTTGCTTATTTTTAGCGTGCGATTGCGATCCACACGGCACCACGGACGACGGCAATTGCGAATCGGTAGCCGATCCAACAAGTAGCATTGAAGCGGGATCTTGTCATTGTAAAGAGAACGTCGAGGGAAGACGTTGTGACATGTGTAAAAACGGCTTTTGGAATTTCTCGGCTGATAATCCTTCAGGATGCGAGAATTGCTCGTGCAACACCCTTGGTACAGTTGACAATCAAGGGTGCAATGTATATACGGGTGAATGTACCTGTAAACGGTATGTGATCGGTAGAGATTGTAATCAATGCATGCAGGAATTCTGGGGCCTATCAGATAAGCAAGATGGTTGCATGCCATGTGATTGCGATCTGGGCGGTGCTTATGATAACTATTGCGATGTCATTGATGGACAGTGCAAATGCCGACGAGATATGACCGGAAGACGCTGCAATAAACCTAAGCAACAACATTTCACAGCAAGTTTGGACTTTTTGTTGTATGAAGCAGAATTGGGAAAGAGTTCACCTGTAAGAATTTGATTATTATTACTAATTGATATGGGGTAATTTATAGCTTTAATTAATTTCGTTTTAAATAGAATTGCCAAGTTGTCATCAAAGAGCCTCATCGTGATGAATGGAATACGTGGACCGGATCTGGAATAGTCAAAGCGTACGAAAATAGTTACATCGAGTTCCCCATCGATAATATTATGCGTTCTACTGATTACAACGTGGTTATAAGATATCAGTCACCTGCTGGCGAAGACTGGGAAGATATGAAAGTGTCGCTCGTTCGACTGGATGGAATTGATCCAGAAGGAAAATGTCAGCATGGATCTGAGGATGATATTAAGTATGTCCATTTACCAGGAGACCGGACTAATATTAAATTGGATCCACCAATTTGTCTGGATCAAGGACGATCATATGTAATTCGATTAGATTTTGGACAGGCAAGACGTGGACGTGATAATTCCACTGCATGGATTCAAATAGATTCGGTAAAACTGATTAACTTCTTATTTTACAATTTATAATTTGCATTTATTTCTGTGTACAGATTGTGCTTATACCAAACATTGATAGCATTCCATGGTATCACGGATCACCACCTGCTGAAACGCGTCGGCGCGATTTTGATGCCAATAACTGCGGTTTCGATTACTTTGAAGCCGGCCAACGGGAAGTGTCTGAGAAGTGCAAAGAACACTACAACAGTATTGGTGCTTGGATTTTAGATGGTGCGCCGAATTGCCAATGCGATCCCACAGGCTCAGTAAGTAAACTCTGCAATGAACACGGCGGTTACTGCGAATGCAAAACGAATGTGGTTGGTCGACGTTGCGATCGTTGCGCACCAACAACTTTCGGCTTTGGACCCGAGGGTTGCATGTCATGCGACTGTAACAATATTGGTTCTTTGGATAACTTCTGCAACTCAACCACTGGCCAATGCTCCTGTCGTGCTAATACGTATGGTAGACAATGTGATCAATGCCGAACTGGTTTTTGGAACTTCCCTAACTGCCAGCGCTGCGATTGTAATGGTCATGCAGATATATGCGATGCTCGCACCGGCGAATGTATTCAGTGCAGAGATAACACTGAGGGTTCATCTTGCGGTCGTTGCATTGATGGCTTCTATGGATTCCCAGTTTTGGGTCTGGATATACCTTGCCGCGCTTGCCCGTGTCCTGGTATACCAGGTTCTGGTCATTCATACGCAGATCGTTGTTCGATGGACACGTACACGAAGGGTGTTATTTGCGAATGTCAAGAGGGATACGCAGGTGCAAGATGCGATGTATGCGCAGATAATTATTATGGCAATCCTGAAGTTCCTGGTGGTAGCTGCCAACCCTGCGATTGCAGCAACAAGGTCAATCCTCTCACTCCCGGTAATTGTGATGCCAAGACTGGTCAATGCAAGCAGTGCTTGTACAATACAACTGGGGACCATTGTGAAAAGTGTATGCAGGGTTTCTACAGGCAGTTTGATTATGATACGTGCATCAGTAAGTAGGCTTAAAATTACTCGCGTACATATTTGTTACATTTCCTTTGCGTATTTATAGTGTGCGATTGCTACATTCTTGGAACGAACACTTCAATGGGATTTTGCGATCATGACTCGGGTCAGTGTCCTTGCTTCCCGAACGTTATTGGCAAGTCGTGTGATTCATGTGCTCCCAATCATTGGCGTATTGCGAGCGGAGCGGGCTGCGAAGAGTGCGGATGCGATCTAGTCGGTTCACTTGATCAACAATGTCATCCCGTAAGATTTATTGCATTTAATTTAATTTCGCATCGACTTTTATTTCTTACGTATCTCCCTTTAATCTTTAATCTCCTGTCTAGTACGAAGGACAATGTGCGTGCAAACCAAACTACGGTGGCAGGCAATGTAACGAATGCAAGGCGGAATATTGGGGTAATCCGAAGTTGAACGAATGCCATGGTGAGTTTGTTATCTTATCACTACGGTATAAATTGCGAGGTATTTGAATCATTACGATGGCATAGAATGCAATCATGAAACTTGTTCTATTATTTGCAATTTGCTATTTCAGTACTGCACTCAGCATAGGTGCTACTTTTTAAAAAATTTATATGATTCATTCATTTATTTTCGTTCCTTGCTTATAGAATGCGACTGCGATCCGTATGGAACATTGGATTCGCAATGCGATCGAAAAACAGGAGCGTGCGTCTGTCGACCGGGAATTGGCGGCTATAAGTGTGATAAATGTGCACGGGGATATATTGGCGACGCACCCAATTGTCAACCCTGTGGTGAATGCTTCGATAATTGGGATCGCATCTTACATGAACATGAAAGTAAGTTGCAAAGTAAACTATTATAGTATTGAGACTAAACAAACATGACAATTTAGATAATACACTTGTGGAGATTGAGCGCGCGAAGACGATTAAAAAAGTTGGCGCAACGGGTGCGTACACGAAAGAGTTTGACGACATGCAGAAGAAACTCACTGAAGTGGAGAGCTTGCTTAACAGCACTGAAACAATTGATTTGAAGTCTATCGATTCGACGTCGAAGAATTTACAGGATCGTATTAAAGATATCAAGGACGGGCCGTTGAAGCAATTGAGCGATAATCTCGCCACTGTGGATACCAACAATAAGTACAGCGAACGGAAATTGAATATACTAGAGAATGATCTCAATATACTGATGAATAAGACAAATGAGCTGAAGAACAACGAAACACTCGTACGCGAGACGAATGTTCAGGGTGCGCTCACGCTTATCGAACAAGCGAAAGCGAAGGCGGATCGCGCTGCGCAAAAAGCTGAATACTCGCATGAGCATGTTAAATATGCTGAGCGACAGTGCAAGGCGATTGATAATCTGATCAATACGACTCGTGCTGATTTGGAGAAAACTTACGATATGCAGGAAGAGGAACTCAAGCAAATTCGTGATAAAGTGGATACGCTAACGAGTGCACTGCCTGGTTTGAATAATTTGGTATGCGATCGTCATGGGGATCCATGTGATTCGATATGTGGCGGCGCCGGTTGCGGTGTTTGTGGGGCGGCTGTATCTTGCGAGCATGGAGCTAAACAACTCGCCAATATGGCACTACAATTTGCAAACGAAACGGATGAAATATTAAAGAAGAAAGAGGAACAAGCAAATGAATTCATACGCAATGTGAGCGCTGTCAACACGACTGCAGCGAAACAAGATGCAAAGATAGCGTGGAATGCGGCGCAGATGGCTTGGGCTCGCGCCAACGAGACGTTCTCGAAACTGTCGTGGTCCAAAAAAGAACTCTCCGACTTCCTCGATAGTAACATGACGAGTTCGGAGGACATTGAGGAGCGCATACAGGAAGTGCTGGAGAAAACCATAACGTTGGACAAAGACGAGTTGAATGACCTCGCTGAAAAGATTAAGAAAGCACTCGAGTCTCAAAAGAATATTGAATCGATCATTGACGACACCGACGATGATTTGGATCGCGCTAAAGCGCTGAAAATGGATGCAGATGAAGTCAAGTATGTGAAGTATAGCTTTGTTGGATTTATATTAATGATTGCTATGTAATTTTAGAAATCGCGTTGAGAGAATTAAGAATACAACACTTGCGGTTCGAGATACACTTGATAATAGCACGAGTGGACAGAAGACAGCCGATGCGGAGATAAAGCAAGCAAGCATGGGTGTTTCGAAGCTTGAGGACCTTTTAAATCATGTAAATAATTATATTTAATGAAGATATATTTTCTAATGAATTATTTTAGGTGGAAAGTGAATACGAGCAAGCGAAACGAGATATTAATAAAACAGATAGCGACATTATGCAGCTTCAAAAGGAAATTGCGTCGTTACAGCGTAATGTCTCGAGCAATGAACATGCAGCGAATACTTTCATGGAGACATCAAAGATTATTGAGAAAGACTCTGAGCGTACTCGTAAAAATCTTGATGATTTGCATAAAGAATACTACCGTACCGCAGATGAACTTCAGGAAGCGATAGACAAAGTATCTATCTCGGAAGAAAAGGCTAATGTTTTGGTGAATCGGGCGGTGCAGTTGACAGCACAAATCAATCGCGTTACTGAAGATCTGCAAAAGCTTAAGAACAATGATCCAGAAGATACGCTTTACAATCTTGAGAAAGAAATCGACGACTTAAACGCGCAAATGGTCAACTACAACACTCACATTGAAGATAGGTTGGCACAATATAAATCATGTACTTAGTGTGCCATAAAACTTTTCGCGTGCTTCTTGAACAAAAGTAATATCATTAAATAAGTATATCTTTAACTAGTTTCGCTTATATGTACATATTTTAGATGTTTCTTTCTATCAAATTATTCTATTGACTCATTTCAGAGTGCCTTTTTAAAATATAAATAGTTATTTTATTTATCGGATAAAAATAAGATATGATGTGTTCATTTACATCGCACGCATATAAAAAACTTGCAATAAATAATCGATAGGCTAACATGCCGATATTGTTTTGACATTCCCGTATGCTCATAAAATTCTAAATTTATTCTACATATAAGCGAATTTCAAATTCACTCTGATGTGATATGAAAAATTGCATAAATGTATTTCTAGTTGCCTACATTTGCCACACTGAAAAACCCGCCAGAATTGTGATCACTGCGCAAGCGCGATGCCCCTGGTGGTAACGCCGGCTGAGATGTTTTATTAAAGATGGCTTGCTCCAGTTAGTCGGCGGTTGTTGTGTTTGCTGTCCGTAGTCGTGTAGTGAACGGCGGTTTTAAGCCGGCATCGTGCGTTTTGTTATTGTTGCTAAAGTAGTCATTACAGTCGCAATCGTGTGTACGTGCACTTTGTTGCTGCAGTTTGCCGGCGTGTTGCATCGTGTGACACAGCATGACTAGGATCTGGACAGTACCGTAGTTTAGTGACTCTCGCAATGTGCGACATGAATACCAGTGGGAGGCCCACAATGGACGCGATGGATATCAACACTGTGCTTGCACAGAAGGATGCAATAATCCGTGAGCAGCGTGACCAGGTGATGCGTCTCAAAAGGGAGCTGGATGGACTCGCCAGCGAACGAGACCTTTTGCTCTGCGAGAACAGCAATTTACGCTTTGAGCTTGAAATGGTCGAACTGAAACGTCTGCAGGAAGAAAGGTAATCATCGTTATTTTCTATTCCAGGAATTGCAATATTCGATACATCACAAGAAGTGGTTGTCAATAACATATAGGATCGTACAAAAATGGTGGTTGTCTTTAAGACGCTTTTAAGGTTAAGTCCCATAATTGAATATATTGGTTTGAATAAGTAAGTCCCAGACGGTTTTTACTTGTGAAGCTTCTACACGCAGACAATGTCCAAGCAGCGAAAGAAATTCCCCACGTTTTATAATTGCAAATGGGGGCATTTGCTTACTTCGCGTCGTCTTTCTTCGCCTTCATTTCTTTGCGCCAAACGTTTCTCCCCGCTTATGTAAATATTATTATGATATTTAATACGTGCACGCATTCGCATTCACAATGTAATGGATGCCTTGATTATTCGGATCATTATATTCTTCATTTATTCACTTTGTGGGATCGTGCGATTCCCATGCTCTCTCGCCTCACACCAGGAGAGCTGTCTTTTGTTTCAATCGTCCTAATGACAGCGCAAATATGCATTTATTGTTTATAATGCGATGCAATTATTTAATGTAAAGGGCAGTGGCGTTAAATTACTTGCGAATTCAATTCAATTAAAATTAAATGTTTTTATTTTCGGTTACGCACGTACAGCTAGCATTGCTATCACGCCATGCAGTGTTAATGGCTTAATTAAAGTCCGGCTCTGCATTCAATTTCACATTTCGTATGATGCACACGCATTTTTGTAATTGATATTAAAACGTATATTCAACAGAATAATGCGTGAGTACAATGATGTAGAAAACGTAAAAGGCGGCCGACTGGGAACTTAATTGAATATTTTTTCATCTCATTTTGAACGCTCGTTGTCATTAAGCAAGTCGTTAAAATTGGTCCAAAAGATCGCGGAGTACATTGTATTAAATTCTACTCACATTGGTCAAAAAATCATTGTATAATCTTTATCAGTTTATCAGATAAACGGGAAAATACGTTGAAATATCTTCGGGTAAGATCGGCAATTCGGCTATCATTCTTTAGTTAGGGTTGTCGTCCTAGGGTGCGCTGTACTAACTAAGAATATAATAGTGTTTACTCTGTTTGTTTAAAGATGTGATATGAAGTGTGTTTTGCATGAGGACCAATTTGTCGCACGACGAAACTTAAATTTTATGTACGAGGCGAATATTTTTTATTGTTTTGAAAATATTGTGTTTTTGTGTCCATTACACTGTATAACAATATTGTAAGAATCGCGCAGGAAAATGTTTAATCTTCTTTTGAATGATTCATAATTTAAAGAAGTATCAGATCCTTCACGAATTATTTTAATGTCCCCTTTTGTTTTTGAGAAATCATGAAAAATGACAAACGGAATTTTCGAGTCTTTTGAACTTTCTTTGACTTTGTTCGCTCTGATCTTTCGTGCGGTAATAAGAAATTGCTTAATTTATCAATTGTTTGTCAATGATTCAATGCTGTTTGAGATATTTCATAGTTTTCAAATACGCTATTTTCGTTCGGTGATATCAAAATGTGATAATTATTTGAGTCATAATATAATTGAATTTTATTAATCAGTTCATGACACGTGTGTGATTATCAATCACGTATGTTTTTAAATACTTAAGTGTGTTTAAAAATGAAGTCGATTCGGTAATTGCACAAAGCAATATAATCTTTGCACGCTTTACTTACTTACTGACTGACTCAGTTGCTGTCGCATTTCGTTCTTGGCTCATGCATGCGCTTTAATTGAATTTCTCTCTCACTTTGTGCGCAAAGAGTAAATAACGTTAGGATTCGTTTGGTCGAGAAAACAAAGAAATTCCGTAATTTACAAGCCATTTGCATTACGGTAAATGTAGCACGATTTTTCATTCCGCTAAATGTATTAAATATGTGCTTTTTGCTCCTGTTTTAATTCACATATTGAATTGTATTTCAAACACGTTGAAAAATTCGTACGTGCGTGTGTGTGTTTGTGTATATATGAGGCAGTGAGGTTATTATATGTATATAATTAATTAGTAATCGCTGTGCGCCTTTTATGCGTTTGTTTGTTAATGGGTCGTTCGGCTATGCTTGAGCGCTCTGTGCGGCTCTCTCGCGATTGGTAAACCACATGTTTAGAATTAGACTTAAAAGAAGTCTACAACACTCTAACGAATGCGTCAAGAAATTACTACAAGTACTACTTTTCTCTCCGCTTTAATGAGAAATTAAAAGAGGGTTAAAGAAAAACAAAAAATTAATTAAGCTCTTTGATAAAAACTTAAGTGTAAGCGAGAGATATTATGATGGGAATTTATTAGATTACAGTAACTATAACTAATTACGAATTACGTTTCATCATAAATAAGGCTATCAGTCGCGTATTAATTAAATTACCTGGTTGTCTATAATGACTTCTCTAAATGGTGACGAAATTTCACGGTCTATATTCATTTGTTTGAACAGTTTAACTATGAAGGTTGTTGTTGATTATAACTAGCAGTACATGTTATATTTAGTGCTGTACGCGTTGAAGAAGGCCTACGCAAAGCACACGTCACATTTTAATTTCAATTCCAGTCGCGAATTATGAACATGATTTCATTTTTGTTAAAGTTGCTAATGTTTTAAAATTGACGCAAAGAACGACTATAAAGATGGCGGGCCGTCGTTTATGCGTTGAAAATTTCCTCGGGGCATTTGTTTTGTTTCGTTGCGTTGCGTTTCGATTCGGTGTGGTTTTATTTCTGATGCTCGCATGAAGATGCGCCATGCCTCTGACGGGCCATATGTTGGCGACAAATGCATTCCGATGAAAAACAAAGCAAACACCAGCCGGGTATTTAATGTGTGAACAAGTTCATCGCGTTCAGGGAGAAAATAAAACATTGGGCAGAGAGAGCTCGATAAAAGCGTGTCATTATGCGCAGAGAGCGAGGAGAGAAGTAAATCAAAAGATGCAAAAATATTTGCGTTCCATGTGAAAACGGGGAACAGGGAAGAGACAGCAGCAGCAGGGCGAACGAGAAGGAAGTGAAGTGTAGGAAAATAACGCATTTTCATTTTTCATTCGTTCTTTCAGTCGCCGATGTAAATGCGTTTGGCGCCTGTCTAACGGTCTTGCTTGTCGCGTCGCGCACGAATATTGGAAAGATTGGATAAATAGCAGCTCAAGATGAAATGTCGCAGTTGTTCATTCATCTGCTTCAACTAAATGAAGCGAAAATATACGTATTGCTCACGAAAATGCAGTAAACAAAAGCTCAAGTTTTAGGCAGAATTCACGAAGTTTGAGAATATTTTCTTAGGTAATTTGCTTGATAATCCCAGCTGCATCATGGTGATTTTATTAGTTTATGGAAGTGTGGTTTTGAAAGCATCAAACTCTTGTTTTAGAATTTCTGGTTATATAATTTATTCAGTTTACGTAATCATTGAAATCTCTCGTGAATTTTAGGATGAGTAATTTTATCGTATTTTAACCATTTCCTTTTTGTGTGTGCGGTATAATTCGAAATTTAATTTGTGATGATGCCAGCCATCGTCCATTTTTGCGATAAAACCGCTCGCGTGTATTCAACGCGAATAAATAGATAAAACCTCGTGCACGTGCATTGAAGCTCGGTCGTCCCTATGACGTCCCTCTGGAGCAGCGCGCATTTGCAGGACCGTAATGCGTGCGCGCAATGAGTCCCCATCGCGAGGCATGAGGCACGTGGCATTAAGCCAACACTGGGGCGGCTGCTAATATGGCTTTGGAGCCCCCAAAAACTCCCCTCGTGCTCGTGCACCCCAAATGCGATTCCCGCAGCCATCGATGGCAGAATGCCTGCCTGCCTGACTGCCTGCGTGCCAGCCAGCCTGCTTGGTTGCTTGGTTGCTTGCTTGCCTCGCTGGATAGCTCGCAGAATGCGGGGGTGAATGTGTAGGGGAACAACTGAATGGACGGCAGCGCCGCCGACGCTTGCGCCGCTGCTGATATTCAATTCCTAAGGTGGAATTCACGCGAGACGCCCTTGTGTGTTGTGTTGTTGTCGTCGTCGACGTCGTCGTGGTCGTGGTACGCGCGCGTTGCTTTTGATTTTGCACATCGTCGTTTGTTTCACGGCCCCGCTGCGCGCACGTTTTTTCTTGTTCGCTCCTATTGTTTTCTTGTTGTTCGTAAGCGTACACGCACGTTCACGATTGTTACACTATGCGCGACGAGCGTGCAACAAGACGAAGGAGCGCGTTTGTTCTCCATCTGTGATAAAATGCATTCGCAGCGAGTGCAGAGCAATGGCAACCGCGATGGTGCGTTGTGTACGGTGCGTGGGTGCTAGCTTATCGCCGATAATAATGCACATGTAGTGAATGAAAATGCGTCGCAAATGAACTTGAAAACTGTGCGCTTATGGGATAATTATACATTTTGCACCGATTAGAGTTGTAAGGTATGGATGGACGATTTAATTTAATACATACATTAGCTTTTCTGCTAACAATGCTCACACTTGCTTGCTTGATATTCT
>JARJDV010000728.1:0-22932 GCA_030264675.1 Anaulacaspis nigra | reverse complement strand
ATCTACAATTAATTTAAATATATACAGGAGCCGAAAGAAATAAGAACGTTAGTTCCAAGGATTTTTATTCATATCATTTGATGATTAGACGCGACCGAGAAAACATCATTTTACGATGTCGTGAGCTTTACCAACAATTAGCCATATAAAAAGGACGTACGCCTCATGGCTTATCAAACCTTACCTGAGAGTTGTATTTCAATAACTCATCTTCGCCAATCTTTACGCTGATGTCAAACAGTTATAGGTCATTTAACTCCTGATAAATTAGAAATAATTTATTTTGAAAGTAATTTTTAAAAAGTGCGGCAAGCAATACGGACTTGAGCTAACTGTAAATAATAGCTAAATTACTTGTAACAAGTTTCAATCACAGAAGTCAACAACTTCCAACAAGTCAACAACAAGTAATAATTATTACCGTAAATGTGTTTAATCTGGTGATCATGTGTAAGAATGTTTAGTGCCGTGTGGAGATCTTGGTGGTGGCTCATTGGAGTGATACCCGATAACGGAACAGGGTAGAAAGTGTGGAACTGAGCCTGGAGGAGACTGCAGGCCGTCGCGAATACCGATGCGGATGTTTGATCATCATCGGAACATCCTGTGTCGAGACTCCTGTAGGGGACGCACCCCTTTATTAGTGTGCCTACTTGTATGGCTCGGTCATACACCGCTGATAACACTATCGTGCCTACCGTTTCTGACCGCCCCGTGAACGTTCTTTCGCGCACTACGACAACTCCGATGTATTTAATATAATACACGCTAATTGTGTAAATTCACCAGTAAATCTGGTAAATATGATAATTTTTTGCAAGTTAGTGTTAAATTAACTTTGATTTAGTTGTAGGATACAATTAATTGGTCTCCTTAAAATTTAAATACATGTGGGTTAAGAATTTGAAATGAATTAATACAGAAAAGAATATTATAAACTACATGATATCAAAATAGTATAGATGGAAAAAGGACATGCACATTATCTCTATCATGGTTTCTAACTTAAAAGATTTCATTCTTTTATGTTAGAAGACATCTTTCAGTAACAGAATGAACTTTTCATTTAATTAATCGGTTGCTTCAAATAGAGCTGCCAAATTTAAGAGAAGTTATTAGGAGGGTTATGCTAAGTTATATTATTCAGCTAAATAATTCTTATCAATAAATATATCATCAGAGCATAAGTTATCATAGTGCCGCACTTCATGGAATTTTTGATAAACGATGACTATTGTTGATACCAAAGTTTAATAGGTCTCTTTGAATAGATCTAATAATGATTTGTGAATTCAAACTAAATATAAAAATCTACATTAGTTTTTAAATTTCGTAGCGTGTCTCCATCTTGAGTTAGACTAGCTACATCGAGTCACATGCCAGCTGATGCTAGCTCTCGGTTTGTTTTCAACAGCTGATTGATAGTCGGTTCGCATATCCTACATTGTGATTATTATAGTACAGCTCCTTGTAAATATTACAACCCAATAAGTAACATCAGAATGGCTGAGGCTTTCGCCCCCGGCTTTCTTCAAACGGTATATGTGCAACAGTTGTACAGATAAGCAAAGCTAATTCCTCTGTTAAAGGTGATTTTTATGGTTCACTTTGTCTTTATATCATTAAGTTGCCTGGGATCTTGGGGCGGTTTAGGATATATTTTTTACAACAGCGTGTTAATGATATTAATTGTGTGGTCTCTGTATGATAGAACATCCAGTGTGCCGTTGCAATTAGTAAGTGCACTTGCCGAATCATAATTATCCAGTTCTGCAGCTTACTCTTCTTTCAGGCGCTGTATGTTAATATTGTCTCAATTGTATTGGACATATTTTACTTGGCGTTCAAATACCCATCTCGAGGTAATACAACCATTATATGTATACAAATAATTGCTCTACATTATGCCTAACTATTTAATTCAGATTATTCGGCTCGGTTTTCCGCAGTGATGGCAATCCTTCATCTGGTGGCCAGACCATTTTCAACCTTATGTATGGTTAATGTGGTACGCGACGTATCCCGAGAACCAGGTTACCTAAACTTATTGAACGAACCGCAACTGCAACTAATTCGGTTTGTTTATGTTTATGTAGAGTTTTTCTCAAACATTTTCCCCACTGTACCAACCCAAGGTGGATATGAAGATATTGAGCAAGTGCAGCCCCCCAGAAACAATCGCAGCACCGACGACTTTTCAACCGCCCAGCAAATTTAATGATAAATATAATATAATAAGAGTAATACTCAAGCGAGAGCACTGTATTCTTAACCAAATTAAACTTAGTATTGTTGTGTCTAATAAATAAATAACATCCGAGTTTTAATCACAACTTTACGGTGCCAATCGTAACTCAGCGTAGAAGCGTATGGTCTTTTTGTTGTTTGCACAAAATATAATTAGGTTCCAGTCGTGCTGTGAATGCAACTTTACTGGGATTTGTTTTATAATGAATGCATGCACGTTTCGTTTGCATGTGATCCGAGGTTGTCCGGCGCTCCGGAAGATGAACAAAAATGAGTGCGGCCTTGAATGGTAAATAGGCTTTGTATGCAAATCTCAACATGGCTTGCTACAGAATCATCTCAGAAATTCCAATAGGTGTTACAAAAATAGTTTTGCTGCGGGACGCTGAGAACGTTGAGCCAGTTATAGCATAATTTCATTCACAGCGCGAGCTTGGTGTGGTCCGCGAGCGAGTGAGTGACGCATCTGTGGATTAAACGGGCATCTAGTAAGTAATACAATAAGAATAGCATTCTATTTTCCGTATTCGCGTCGCGAAGGTGAACTGCACGATTCTTGCAGATGGGTGAATGAAGAATGGCCTTCCGCAAGTTGAATCAGCAGTTGCCAACCGCAACCCGAACAGAAACTACGATAAAACTCACATGTTGAACCGTTTATCTACGTGCGATTATACCGAGCGCTCTTTACGTTTCATCAGTAATATTGGTTTCTTTAATACATTATTGCGCATGGTGGTTTTGGGTCAAGGCACTGTAGAAATGTGAATTGAGAGTGATCTTGGCCAATGCGTCAGCTTTGTTTAATTTATACGCCGATTCTTTCAATGTTTTATGCATCCCATCATGTGAAATATTTCGTGTTACAGGTGAAATAGTTGAGTGCAATTATTCGCGCGGAACGTACGCAACCTGTGCGCTGCAAAACATGAACGAGACTGATTTGCATTTGGCGAGAGCTATGGTAAATAAGGCGAAATTAAATGGAACACCAGGTCCCCTACAAAAGTTTGCGGCCAACGAACGAAAATTTGTGTAAGTTGCCAAATTAATTTGTTTTTTTTGTGCTACGAAAGAAGAGTGAGTCCTCAAAGCCCACGGTTTTTAACGCCCTCCTGGAGCGGTGTTGGTGTAGTGGTAGCATACGAGACTCCCATTCTTACGATCCGGGTTCGGACAGTGCGTAATATTACCTCGTCAAGTTCTTGATCTTTTGCGAACGGTAACAATTAATATTTAACAACTATTTAACTATGTGTATCACGCCTAGAAATATACAACACACATAAGTTGCAAAATTTTTCGCTGTAATTATCTATTTAGTGCATCGTTATTTAGGAATCATGAATCTAATGAAAACATTACACAGATTAAATAGCACAAAGGTAGAAGTTTATACCTGAATTATTAAAGAATGTACAAAATTTGTAAAACTTCTGAGTGGATCAATACTTGTGAGTTTGGTGGACTAATGTGAATTATAAACTACGTATTTGTTACGATCACTGCAGTGGGATAGTTAAATATAACGTATTTGCATCACTGAAGTAATATGTAATACGTGCATGCAGTTGAGTGTATAGTTTGCATAATACTCTGATGTGTTTATTAGCCACGCAAATTTAAGCATTTCCTACTTCGTACAACATCTATTGTTGAATGTGAACGAACCCGTGACGGTTGAGGTTATGCATAGTTCGTCGCACCTTAGAGTACAAAGAAAGACATTTTCTAAATAAGAAACAACATTGCGAAGCAGATGAATAGATCACTGCGTACGTGTCCAGAAAATTGGGATGAACAACGCTTTGCATTTAATTGCACCGCGCAAGAGCGACGTACACGTATCAACGGAGAATTGTAGGAGCAATTCGACAAGTTTGTGGAAAAAGAATAGTTTATTATACGTTATTTCGTGTTTTGTTATCGCGAGTTGCGGGCAGCGATTCCGCCTGCCTACATAACTTAAGCGGGATCACGGGTCGCCGCACCGATTGCGCCCAACGTGCGCAACTTGATTACATGCTCTGGAAGCACTTGACGTTGTTTTGTTCGTTGCACAATCAAGTATTTAGTGCAATTTAGTGTTTGCTGCGTGCCGTGTGTGGTATGGTGCGGGGTGGTACATGCGCGCTGATTGCCCGTCTGGATGGCCGAATGCCTTTTCCTTGAAATGATGTTATACGTTTCCTGAATTAACCGACCAGACTAACCACGCAGCCTGATTCATTTCGCCGAAGACGTTGCCGTGTCAGGTCAGCTGAGACAGTCGTGAAACAGCTGACCGCGTGTGGCATCCGTCATTCGCATAAAAGATAGAATGGAAAACCTGTGGGTGGGTAGCGAAACAGATCTGTCATTGCTACATGAGATACGAAATGCCAATCGGCTAGAGTATCGTCTTCAATGTTTAAAGACAACCGACGTGCTCAATAAACACGCGCAGGCTAAGTCAAAGTCGTCGACGACGACGCTGCACCGCCGTCAACGCATGGACTCCGTTGAGATGTCATCAGTGGATGCGTCGGATCTGCCGATCCATGTGCGTCCGAGCAACGGCATTCTCTGCGAGGTATCGGCCCCATCGGAGAGGGACCTGCACAACATGCATGTGTTCGACGGAGACGAGGCGCGCTCTGGACGCATTTGTAATTGCACTTGCAAGACATCGAAGGGGCAGGAATGCAGACGAAGGTCAGGCACTTGGCCGTAAGTAGCGCCTACTGCAATTAGTGCACGCTTCGGAAAGGCTCGTCGTCGGAAGTTTCCAACATGTTCCTCTTATTGGAGCACAATTACACATTTTCACGCAAATGTGCACTGCTTCTGACACACTTATTAGAAATTTCGTTATAGATAATGCGGCCTCATGTTGCACGTATCTAGTGACCTGAAATCGCGCGCGCGCGTTCAAAATCAACTTTCATTTCGTTGAATTAGAGCTCGCAACTTAGGTACACACTTGGTAGACGTATACGCATTTAGCACAGTGCGCAGTGCTGCACTCGTTCGATGACGACACCTGAATGTCCTAGGACGCAAGGCGCCCTAAAGGGATGCAACGATCATACCGCGATAAAGTGCTAATCAGTGAATGCAGTTGTGCATGCGGTGCGGCTGACCGCGAATTCATTTCCATCTCCTGCTTGAATATTCATGGATAGTTGTGTCGCGCATTTAAACCACCTCAAGTTCCCCTTACGATGACTTGTGCAAATGCGTTTATAAGTTTGACAATAGAATGAACCGTCATGAGCGGCCGCATTAGTACAATAGAAGGTTATTAAGTTTCACGTAATTACCAGTCGACCGTATGTCGTAAAAATTGCTCGTACACTTCCCGTATTGTAACGCTGCATATCGTTAGTGAATATGCAATACAACAGTGCTAGTTTATTTGCTTGTTATAGTTGCGTTATCATAACGATTCTAGATAAAGGATGTTGCATGTTCTCTATAACGGCTCCGACAACCTGTAGCGCCTCAACATAAAATTCATTTCTGTTTTGCTTACAGGAGAACACGCTCGTTAAACGCCCCGTCGCCGATCTCGCAGTTTGGGCCATGCGGAAGGATAATGAAAAACTCTGCAATGGTGATGTAAGTGTCCTGCATTTGTTTAATGGCATGCGAATGGATTTGTCGAATATGCGCTTGTCGCGATGCACCCGCGTTCATCGTATGTGCGCCAGCTGCCAACCACCAGCTGATTGTTTACGAATGGCGCTTCGTGTGTTGATCATGTTTGATTATGCTACCTCATTCCCCGTCAAGGTACAAACTGCATATTTATGTTGAGTTTACATGCCGATAATACGCGATAGGTAGTCACATTTGCTGGGAGCGTGGAGTTGCGGAGACATCGACAGTGCGTTCATGGCGCGAACACACATCGCTTGACCGTGCTGGCTCGCCAAGAATTGTGTTGCTTGATGTTGTTGTTATTTTCTTTTGTTATTGTCTTCCAAGTCCACATTGTGCGGTTTGCTTATCGCGGAAAAGAAGCACGCACTGGATGTTGGCGCGCGCGAGTCTTATTCTTTGCCGCTAGACGCGGTCATCAAGTGTTTGGTGGACGATTACTGTAGCAGTAAAAGGACAAATTCGTCATTAGATAGCGTAGAGTGTACGTAGCTTGCTGCACGAATTGTGTCGTGGACGAATAAATTCAAAACGATTGATTGTTTTACGATGGTAGCGACTACGGATGAACTAGTCAAGTACAACTTGTGCACGGATGCTAACTATTCGAAATTGCGATATTACATGTACACACTAATTGTGCATCATACTTTCTCATCAATCATACGCATACCACGACTGTCAACATTCTCTTTTGCATCGCTCAGTCTCGCACATGGTAGGCGCATTATGGCTCGATAAGAAAATAAGGATTGATCATGTTTCTAGGACGATCCAGGATCCAGCTAGCCAAAGACTAACGTGGTACAAGCCACCGCTGACAGTGCTCGTCATCAAGAAACTCCACGACGCGTCGGTGCTGTCACCGTTCGTCCAACTTGTGCAATGGTTAATCACGGTAATTAAAGCACTATCAAATGGTAGTAACCGCTGCAGCAGTGTTTAGTATTGAGTGCGCTTTTTGTGCTGCAGGAGAAGCGCATGGTGGTATTTGTTGAGGCGGCTGTCATGGGAGAGACGCCGTTGGAGCAACACAGTGTGTTTGCGACGATCAAGGACAAGCTGATGACCTTTCACGACGGCAAGGACGACCTCACCAACAAAGTAGACTTTGTTGTGTGCTTGGGCGGCGACGGCACACTGCTCTATGCTAGCCACCTATTTCAGCAGTCGGTGCCGCCCGTGATGGCCTTCCACCTGGGTTCGCTCGGCTTTCTCACACCGTTTGAATTTGATAACTTTCAGGTGCAGGTGAACAACGTGCTCGAGGGTAATGCAGCGCTCACGCTTCGCAGCCGTCTCCGGTGCGTGATGATCAAGCAAAGCGAATACGATATCGCGCACCACACCGGAAAGCATCCGTCGAGCATGCTCGTCCTCAATGAGGTCGTTGTTGATCGCGGCCCGTCGCCGTACTTATCAAACATTGATCTATTCCTGGACGGGAAGCACATAACCAGCGTGCAAGGCGACGGTCTCATCATCTCAACGCCAACGGGTAGCACGGCTTACGCGGTGGCTGCGGGCGCTTCAATGATTCACCCAAGCGTGCCCGCGATTATGGTTACGCCGATCTGTCCGCACTCCCTTAGTTTTCGCCCGATCGTCGTGCCGGCCGGCGTCGAGCTGAAAGTGGCAATTTCGCCGGACAGTCGCAACACGTCCTGGGTGTCATTCGACGGCCGTAATCGACAGGAGCTGTTACACGGGGACAGCTTGCGCGTGACGACGTCTATTTATCCCGTTCCCAGTATATGCTCTCAGGACCAAATCTCCGATTGGTTTGATTCCCTGGCGGAATGCCTGCATTGGAACGTGCGCAAGCGTCAGAAGCAATTGGACGAACTCGCCGACCTAACACATTCCAGTTCAAATGATACGCTTGATTCGTTGGAAACCACGTCCGAGTAAAAACTATTGCAAGGTTGATGAACGGAGTTGCAATTGTTGATGTAACACTTCTTGACATCTTGCTTTTGAATGCGTGGCATTCTCTAGCACCTATTTTGTTGGTATTGAAATTCTTTACATATATTTTTATATGCTCGCGCAACTTCAGCATTCGGATGGTTCATTACGTATTACTATTACGAGCAGTTTGTAATGAACAGACATCGGTACGTACGTTCATTATGGTGTGTAGTAATAATATGTAAACTATAAAATTGATGTACATACTATATACGATATTAATAGGAATTTTGTATATTTTTTGATATATTCATGTTGATGATATAGCGAAAGTGGTTACACAATACATATGGGTTTAAGATATGCCATCATATTATCTTGATAAATCGCGAATAATCAAGTGTTGGGTGCGCGGCAACGGATTGTCTTTATGGTTTGAATCAACTATATGTGTATATAATGCTACTACACAATGGGTCCAATTAGTTGTTATCTCGTGTATGAATGAGTGAATTACTAATTAAAAGCATGAGTAAATATATTATTGTTCGTTTGATTAGCAAGCTCCGTGGCAAAGGTGCCATGCATTTCCTATACTATGGCGCAATTGATTATCTGCAAAATATTTGTACTCTTGTGAAGGTGATATTTACACAAATTGTGTATAATAATTTGTTATGATTTATACTCATGTTGCAAGTACATGCATTTACGGATTAAAGTGTGGTCAAACTAGACATTATCAGCTTTCAAATCGCAGCCTCGAGGAAATGCCTTCCAAGGAATGTACGATGTGTGAAAATGTTAAAACGTTTGAACATATTCTCGCTAATTCAGCGCCTGCGCGATGTTATGCAATCTAATGGTCGTGGCAGGTGGCGCCCACAACGCTGGACGCTAAATCACGCTAAATCAGCTGATCCATGTTAGGGACAAACGATATCGGCAGTGAGTTGTGGTGTTAAGTGCATTTTCGTGTTAACTATTGAATCATATTAACGAGAAAAGATGAATTATCTGGTGAACAAACATAAACTCTTTAAGGTAATTCAAACGATATTAATAGCTCTCGCATAACACCTGCTCACTGACCCTAGAACCCAGAATGTCTGCCACTAGACCAGGTTTATATAGCAGTGAACAAGAATCCCTCTGCGCCTAAAGTAAGTAAACGTTGACATGCGGCTATTTATCGGCGGATTATAAATATTACTTTACAGCATAGGCAAAAAATAGCTAAATACCCTGCCTTGAACAAAATATTCATAGACTTGTATAAGTTTCCTACTTATAAACCATATTGTGAGCTTGAAAATGCAAGTAATGTAGACAAGATATTGAAATCTTTTATACAACCGGCTTCAGACTATATAGAAGCAATAGAGTTTCTACTGCGGTTAAATTATCACCAATTTTGGTGTTACCTGACACAGGATCCAAGTTGCATTAATATGTTGAAGAGTTACCTATACAGATTTATGCCAATTTACAAGTTGTCAATACTGGATGATGACGCTGTAACCAGCTACCTAACCATTCACGAAAATGTTTTAATGGTGTTGGTGAGAATTATTACCCTTGAGCAATCACCAACAGAATATATGGCATGGTCAACTGTTTTAAAACTTCTTCGGCAGAACGACTTGCTGAACTTTTCTGTCATGGTGAATATATATGCGCTATATGGTGAATCTTGTTCAGATTTAGTTGGCAAATATGCCAAACTGTACTTTAGTGCGCCCAGGATGAGGGAGTGGATGAACGAGCTAAATAAATTTCTTGAAGAGTTTAAGTTGGTAGGTATTTATGTTCTCTACATTATTGTGAGCTTTACTACAATCTTATGCTTAAATATTAGCTATTGGAATTGATACGTGGACACGTTAGCGAACATCGCGAGAGTAATTCGGCGTCATACATGGGCATTGGACCTAACCCACATATTTTTGATCCTAACTGGTATGATCAGGCTGTGACTTGTGTTATAGATACGCTCGTTTTCCTCAAGGGCGTCTTGACCCTCTGCCCGAATGCGGTGCAGATAGCGATGGCATTTGGCATTCCCGCTGGCCTTACCTATTTTTCGAGCCAAGCTTTTCCAAACATTTATAGAGTCATGGCACCCCACAGAGACGAAATCCCCGATTGGGATGTAATCCAAACTAGAATTTATGACAGGATCGCAAGAGCACGTCGCGAATGTGTAAACTGCTTTCATATCTTTTCGACGTTCATCACTGATCGTATTATACAGCTGCAGTAAGTATGATATTTTCGCTTTCAATTGATGATGCAACAGTCGTTTGCATTAGTGGCAGAACTATTGAGCAGGGGGAGGAATTTCACGCCTATACCGTACTGATGTCAGGCACATTGGACGATGATCTGTTTATATACGATTATCACAACACATTTTCCGTGGAGCAGCAGATGCAATTAATAATAGATTTTTATCCTGATGTGTAAGCACATTAAAATTGACATCGTAATATGAATCTAGATTCTGTATTCTATTTATTTCAGTGATCGAACGACGTGTAATTATTTGACTGAGTCGTTCTCTACAGTGCGAGTTGCAGGTGACAATTATGGGAGAGCTGCCACGCTCTTCAAATTACTGGAAATCAAATCACCATCTTTCCAGCCAGTAGAACCAGTGCCTAGGGTCTTTAACCGATACGGCGAGCCGTCCGAAGAGGACGTTGATATGGCAATTCAAGTCGTGCTTGACGCACTCCCTGATTATGGTGATGGCTTCATTCTAAGATGTCTTAAGCATTATAATTACAACCCTACTCACGTTATTCACACTTTACTGGAAGGTAAGATTCCTCCAGGCCTGGAAGACATACCAACGGACACAATTCGCATTCCTCCCGAACCGTCACTGGAAGAAGTATTGTTTGGACATCACGGCAAGAAATCACAACGGACCGACGCAGCTGATTTGCTGGACGATAAAGATAATGAGATAACAGCTTACGTCTTGAGGCACTCGTTTCCAAATAGCCATTTATATGATGACGATTATGATGATCGTGATGAGGAGGAGCCGCAGGAGCTTGCCGCATTTGCTGAATACGTGCATCCGTCGGCGTACAGGAAGAATCGCTTCAAACGCGATACCGTACAACATAGTGAGCCGGGCACTAGTTCCAGCGATGAAGCCGCCGCTGGTCCCATTCCAGACAACCCGAGAAAAGACACATACCAAATGTTTTGTGAGAATCCTGCTAAACTGCGCGAAGAACGCGAAAACACATGGAGAGCCGTTGGTAGGCGCGGAAGAGGGGGTGGCCAAAATAGCGATGTTGTTGGTAGACCACGGGGTCAAGGCCAGGATACAAATGTGCAGAAGAATCGTGATAAAAAGACTGTTAATAAAAGTTCTGGAGCTAATCATAACAGGAAGGCTGGCGCCCAATGGAAGAAATCCAAGGGCATGTATTGATATGTATTATTCAACAATTTTAGTTATTTGTTATTGAATAAATTTTCAATTTATTTATATTTACTCGGAGGATTTAGTGTTACCGAAGTCGATAAATTTTATGCGTTCCATTTTGGTTCGTCAACGTTATATCTGCAACATAACTGCTTTGAAAAACGTTGTTGCATAAAACATCTACTTACTTTGTGGCATTAGCATGATGTGGTTTCAAACCATTATAATCATTTAGCATGTTTGGCCTCTGGGCAGTAGGAGGTTTATTATAGAAAAACTCTACTGAATTAATACATGGAGCTGGTGTCCTGCCTAACTGAATATTCGTTTTATCTTTCATTTGTGGGGCCCTTGCTGATGGTTTCTGGTTCTTTTTCTCACTCACCTTTTCTATGGGGTTGATGGATAATGGAATGAGATTCTTAAATACTGGTTTATTTGGTGGAAAATTCATCTGTCTTGTTGCCTGCAAGTAAGTTAGTGATTAATTGCATTCATATTTAAAAATTAGGCTATTCTTACATCAATAGCTGCATATTTTGGTGACAGGCTTTGGGCAGTCTCAATCTTAAATTTAGCTATATCATTTTGAATTTCATTAGATGTATTTGGTGTTGGCGTTGAAAGATTAACGTCAGATACGGCCAGTGATTTAGTACTTGCAGTTGTTGTTTTGCCACTTGCAGAACACTTATTTAATGTTCCTTTTGCGACAATTTCATAACGATGACTCGCATTGTTATAAATTTTTGTACGCTGAGGTACCACTTGTTTAGTATTTCGTAGTAAAGTCTTACGACCGGAGACCGGTTTGCAGCTCATTTTTAATGAATAATATTCTTTTCGCGTAGCATATATAGGTTATATCCCAACCCCCAATGTAGACTGAATAAGTGAAACCTTTATGAAAATTCGAAGCCCTATCCACATTTTTATATTCAGCACGGATCAATGATGGTAGCACGTTTAACTAGTATAATTTACGGGTTGTAGTTAGCCGAATCTTGTTGTGAATACTGCCCGCTGATATTAGACGGGGATGTCATTGGCACAATCAGCTGTGTTTTGTTATGGCCATTTCTATTATTCTTATTAAAATAGTAGTCTAGGAACATCGGGAATCTGCATAATGATGTATATAATTATTAATTTTAAATTATAAGTTGTCGGAATACTGTGGATCAAAAATAATAAAGTGGTTTGAATGATTTCGAAAATTCTCGTTGTTGAAAGGTTCGGTAGCGTCAGTAAGCAGAATAACAACAGTGCTTAATGCTTATATTCCCAATTGCGGATTGTTTAATAATATTGTGCATTCAATAACCATGTGGAATTAATTTTAGCTCGGTTAGTGTCGACGGTCGGCGCGCACGAGCGAAAATTTACCAGCACTATTAGTTCCCCGTTCGCGCTGGTCCCTAGTACCGGAAGGGCAAGTTCTAATAGTTGGTGGTGAGCTGTTTGTTTTGTGGTTTTTCAGCACACGTGCTGAAGTTTCGTGGACCTGATGATAAGGATACGCGAGGTAGTACAATCTTGGCGTGGTGCGAATGTTCATGGCACCACACGGTGATTGGGACGTTTAACGACGACGTCTGGTGAGCCTCTTTGTCAGCATCGTTCATGTTCAATTGATAGCACAAGGTCGATTAAATATCCAGTATCGTTTCATTTGTTTTGGTTCTGCAAATTGCGTTAGCAGTTACGACAGACAGCGGGCGGACGTTCGTTCTCGTGGTTATCGGAATTTTTTACTGCGTTGGAAGCCAAGTGCTGGAACTTCTGCTGCTTGCAACTTTTCATGCACTCTCATCTAACTTTCGGGCGGGAACGAAGCGGGTCTTCAGCTTCAGCGTACCGCTTTAGGAACGGGCGGAACGTGAGCGCAGATAGAAGTTTCTCCGAGAGTTGGATGCCTGAAGTCGAGTGAAAGTCAAGCACGATGGTGACACGTTTGTACGAGGCCTGCATGAAGGAGACGGTGCGTTACTATACAGCACCCGACCGTTTTTCCAACAAGGATTTTCGCAATGTGCCCGACCACATTCTCTTCGACTTTTATTTAACTGTAAGTAGGCGTCTGGTGCGCCTGTTTCAAACGCTAATCTGCATGCGGTTACCATCGTACAGATGTTCAATGACCAGAGATACTGTTTGTTGCTCACTGAGATGCGCGACCCAAGCGTGGTTGTGCGCATGTTGTTGGTGAAATTTCGTCGTGCAGACCTGCTGCGAATATTTCAAACGCTCATTGACCATAGCCAGGCGATTATGGATGATCTGGTAAGTGCGTATGCGAGCCTCGACCAGCACATCGCACAAACGCGACAACAAGTGATTGAAAACGGCCTCGGGGTGGCGATCTTCTTCACGGAGGGCTCTTGGTACAAGGGCGCGCACGCTATGCTCACGCATGTCGAGGAGTACATTCATTCATGGGACACGGACGATCTGTGGACCAAGAAGTTGTTGCTGCTGGATTGCATTCAGAGGTAAATAGCCCAGTCTGTCTCAGAACGACGCATTTTGTTGTTGTTTACAACATTAAGCGTGCTCGGTTTTGGCTCGTCTTGTTTGTAAACGAAGGAGCGTTATCGCAATTTGGAAACATATAGGTCACTTGATGCTGATAGCTGCAGTTATTCATAGTCAATTATAGATTACAGTACAATTTCATGCATGCTGGATTATTTCTTCCCAGCGGGCGCTTGCCTCATGCATCTTCGCTTCATCGACATGTGGGATCCGTGAATCTCCAGCTATCTAGCGCAGTTTGCGTACATACTCATTCCAATTCTGTATCTGTGTATGTTTCGTTGCAGGCGCTTATTTGTCGAATCGAATTATGCTCTCTTTGATAACGCCGAGAGAACGTTGAACTCTTCTAATGAACTGTTAAAGGAGTTGCAGATGGAAGCAGCCACCACGAGCAAGACGCTGCCGAATTTAAGTGCACTTTATGGGGTTTACACGAATCTCTACGTGACGCGCAGCGAGTATGATGAAGTGAGTTTATCATTTATTTAGTGATTTCATTCATCTCTTTTCTTGGGCTGTTGGGTTACCGGCACAACAACGACGGTGCATCGGTATTCGATCGTTTGCATGTGTTCCATTATTCGAGTCATTCAATTGCCAATGTAATCGTATTATCGCAATCGGATACGACAATCATCGCGTAAAACTTAGTCTATTTAAGATATTCATTCACAGTTCTTTTACGCCTGAGCATAAGCGACTGAGTAATTGCTCAGTCTTTCTGTGTATCATTTTGAAATTCGATGGCAATGAACTGCGGCATATTGATAATAATTGTGTTTTTAGGCTCTCATATGGGGCTTGAAGGCGCTCTCGTTATTGAATACCTCCGTGAATAAAAGGTTAGAAATTGCTTTAAATGCCCGTCAGCTATAATGTAAATTTATTTCCTTTCTGCAGTACGTGCACATTTGTGTTACGCATCGTTGCTAAAGTGTGTGTTCAAAAACGCAAATATGCGAAAGCTAATTTCCTCATTCAGCAAGCTCTTCTTCTAGCCAAAGAACTTTACATGCGCGATCGTCATCCAAGCTATGCGGACACTTTGATGGTGTACGGATATTTCTTAGTATACTACGATAATATCATGGATAGTGTTCAGGTGTACAAAGAGGCCCTCAACGTTCGCAAGTCGGTCTTCGGTAAGAACAATAACATACATGTCGCATTTGCGTACGAAGAATTAGCGTACGCGCAGTACGTCAAGGAGTATCTTTCTGGAGAGTTCCAAAAAGCCATGTAAGTTGTTGCTTATAATAAAAAGTAGTTGCTTAAATTTGCTTAAATACGTGCAATTAAAGGGAGTATGCGGACAAGGCGACCCGCATATTAGAGAAGAACTTGCCGCCCAACCATTTGTCGTTGGCGTACACGAAGCGCGTAAAGGGCTTGATCTTGGAAGAAATCGCGGTGGATATGCGTGAACCACTTGATCAACAGAGAAAGGAAATCTATTTGCACGATGCGGAGAAGCTGCATAAATCGGCACTGCAAATCTCGTTGTTAACATTTGGCGAGAACAATATGCAAACGGCGAAGCACTACGGCAACTTGGGAAGGCTCTACCAATCATTGGGTGATTACATTCGCGCCGAACGCATGCAGTTGCTGGCCATATCTATCAAGGAATCAATACTTGGACCCTGGGATTATGAGGTTGGGCTTAGCATGGGGCATTTGGCATCTCTCTACAATTTTCATATGCATCGCTATCGGGACGCGGAGCGCTATTATCTACGATCAATACAGATAGGTATCAAGCTGTTCGGCGAATCCTATTCGGGTTTAGAGTATGATTATCGCGGTTTAATCAAAGTATACACGCAGCTAGAAGAACCGGATATGGTGAAAAAGTATAGGGATATAATGGCCAGTTGGAAAGAGAAGCGTGAAGCGCTGATACCGATTCAGAAACATACTGAACTGCTGCCGATCCAGTGCATTGTTGATACGTTTCTTAAGTGGACAGAATAGCTAACGATCTAATGCGGTTTCTCGACGATATTGCCATGAATTTTAATATATATTTTTTAAATTGTAAGCGGTAAGAGAAATTTTCTAAGTCTGGATTTTATGATGCTCCTAGTCAAACGAAAATCTTATATCTAAATGATTTTGAGTTAACTGGTTTTAAATACTGTTTACATTCGTAACAATTGGCGTTAATTTATTTCCTTTGTTGTTTTTAGTTTTCATAATCCCATCTGAGGTTCTTAGCAATAGGTACTATTACAGGTTGTTAAAAAATAGAAAGGGATATGTACTTCCGTTATATTTTTCTACTTACGTGATTAGTTTTATACAGCGCGTATATTTCAGTAAAGCAGTGTTCGAATGTGGTAGGTATGTATTGGCCGTAGTATCTTCATAAACATGGATTTATTTTACTGTCGATCGTACTGGAGCCGCAAGATTGACGAAATTTAGTCGTTAATAAATGTAATTGATTAAGTGATAAGTGCGTTTTGTTGTAAATTTCTCTAAATTGACACATCTTACAATATTTGTCGAAGACACCTTAATAATGTGATATAATTAACGCTTTATATAGATTTAATTTAAGACGTTCTTAGTGAATCTAGTTCGAATTCAGAATTCAAATATCAATTATTTCGTTTTGTTGTATGTCATCATTCAGGTGGATATGTATGATCGTTCATTCCGTAATTGTAGCATCGCAAGGTTTTTTGCAATTGGTTAGAATTAATTGAACTTTGCTGAAATCCTGTATGATGAAGACGAGTATAACTAATAAAACTTTATTTATTAATTGTTAACAAATGATTTACAAGTGGCTGTGAGTAATTTATTTAATCAAAATGGCAATGTATACGTTTGAGATAAGAGTATCAATTGATGACTGACTTGTTTGTTTCGACTGCGTTCTTCAAGCGCCTTAATAAAACAGTGATAAAAATATCGTTATTTGCTGCTGTTTATCATATGTGGAGGGCAAGTGGTTCAATTAGATGATGTATGCTGCTTTTTAGCATTAGAATGCCGAGTGCTATTGCATAAGCAGTAAGTAGTTCAATCAGCATGTCGACCAAACTTGTGCGCACCATAATAAGGACAGCAAAGGCCCCAGTGCCCATTGCCCCATATAAGTAAAAATCCACCATGTACTACATCGGTCTGTATAAGTATATTCGCTTCATTTGCAGCCAAGCGGTGAAGTTTAACAACACCGTTTTTTTATCCGGTGTATTGGGTATGGATCCCAACACTGGTAAGTTGGTTACAGGGGGTGCAAGTGCTGAGGCAAAAATGGCCCTTATTAACATAGGCCATATTTTGGACGCTGCCGGTTCGGGATACGATAAAGTAATCAAGAATACAATTATGCTTAATAATATCAACGATTTTGCAGCCGTCAATGACGTTTACAAACAATGTTAGCAATATAGTTTGTATAAATTGGAATGGGCATATTTAAAGATTAAAATTGCTTACATTTTAGATTTTACAAAAGACTTTCCAGCGCGTTCGACTTTTCAAGTAGGCAAGCTGCCCCTCGGAGCGAACGTTGAAATCGAAGCAATCGGTGCCTGTGGAGACGTGTTGACGGAGGACGTAGATTTGAAGAGCAAGATTTAGTTAATGCTAAGGGTAAGATCCACAAATTGGAAAATTTGGGGGCACTTTTGGGATTTGCCAATCTTCCCCAACTTTAAACACTAGCGCCATTCCCATCTCGGTGTGATAGTCAATGTGGCAATGGAAAAACCAGTAACCTTTTGAACCGAATAAGCAGCATTAAAGTAGTGGAATTGATAACTCAAGTGAGTGGCTTTAATTATTACCTGGATTGCTCGCTAAAAAACGGATAATAACGTAACCCCCATCGGGTACAATAACAGTGTCTTTTATCGGAGGATAATGGAAGTTACGTTGGATCAGTCCGCGCGTGTCCAAATCAATTACAGCCGACTTTGTAGTTATACTTCCTAATTTGCGTAACGTAAGCACCCGGAAAGACATACCATGTAAATGAAAAGGATGTCCCGCATCCGTTGTCCAGCCGTTATCAATTAGTACCAATTCCACTGTCTTATTTAATCCTATTCGTAGCATGTGCGTACAATGGCAAAATTCCGTTGTGCAATTTACTAATTCGTTATTTGCAAAGGTGCTGGCATTGCACACTGGCATATTTGGATTATTAAATAGTGGTTCTTGCGGAAATTCCCATGCTATATTATTTATTTGCGGTGATGTAGTCCTCATACTCTTCGGTACTATGGTTTAAGATGATTAAGGGTCTAGTTCCTATTCAAACTATGTATGATACAATTTACCTTGATTGAACCCATAATATGGATAGACATTGTAAGCTGGATTTGATATATTGTTTAAATCCATGTCCAAGTAAAATTTATAATCCACTGTGGGCTCCTGGAGCACGGGTTCAATTGGAATATCCGAGCGCAGATTTGAGACGATAATCGAACCGTGATTGTTGGTTTCCTCGCCAATATTGAATGGATTTAAGACCTAAGCGAAATATACATTATTTGGGTTTCGGAGTCCAATTAAGTGTCATACGTATTTTCCGGGTTTTGTAGTCGCATAACTCGGAATTAAACCGGTTGGTAGTATATTGCCTTCACCATTGATGTATTGTAAAACAGCCAATTGAAACGCCGATTTCTTGGCGCAATTGACCAATCCGCGAAAACGGATCCAATAGTTTTTTCGTCTTTGATTCGCATGAAGCACAAAGTCATAACGTTCTCCAGAAAATGTTGTTAACGTGTCGACTGGAAACGAATGCAAGTTAACCCTTTTGGAGCGTTATAACGTGCTTATTGCTACTTGTGCAAAAGCACGCGTGCAAGTGGTGTGTACTGGTTCTTGTGTGACTAACAACTGATTCTGATATGCAAAGATCATAACGACTACATATATAATGCAGGTACTGTAATCAAATATTTTTTTTACCTATTACTGGCTTAATATGAAACCCGTCACTGCTAATAACCTCTAATTTATGATTATCAATACTGATTTCTACGGGACAGTCCCGAAATGCTCCATTTATAATTCTGAAACGATATCTATTATGCTAAAAGTAAAACAGTATCATGAATTAGGCATGCTCAGTTTGCCTATTGCAATACATCATACTCTGTCAACGATGAACCTTGCTATGGCAGCATTGTTGCTCGTGTTGGAGAAGTTGTTGAAGCCAAGTCCGTTAACCAGGATCAACGAAGGATAGTCGTGCGCCCCAGCATGCGTATAATGCAAATACATATCCTCTTGAATATCATTGTACCAATCTCGTATATTAATTACATGGTTGGGCAGATCGTGGGTATATTTCCTCAATTCGGGGTCTTTAGGATCCCGAACAATGAAAGCACCGAAGAGACCGTTTCCTCTTTGAATACCTTGATTACACGATTACTATTGATAGCTGTCATTACCTTAATTACACTTTATAGCCTCACCTGTGTGCGAATGATAGAAGAAAGTGCCTGGCATGTTTGCAGTGAAATTGTAGAGGAAACTTGTGCCACTCAGTATCGGACATTGTGTGACCATGGGTACTCCGTCCATGTACGGGGTACCAGCTTGATGTACACCATGCCAATGAATCGATGTCGTCTCACCAAGCATTTTGTTTAGCACGGTGACCATCACTTGATCGCCAAGGCAGACCTATAACGAATATATAGTGATTTCATGTATCAAGTATATGTTTCAAAAATAACGTACATCCACCATTGGTCCTGGAATGGTGCGATTTACAGTTACAATAGGTCTTCCAATTCCAGTGCCAATAACACAGTCCCGCCTGTAGCAATCGTCCTTGACCAAAGGACATTTGTAGCACGCCTTACTCATTGTGTAGTACCATTCAACTATGAACTGGTACATGCAGACCCTTGGCAAGGTATTTCGGCAAGATCTTTGACATTCATGATAAGGGGAATCAACCGTTGGTCGGTCAAATATATTTCTAGAATTTGCAAATAGATCTTCTCGGCCATCGCTTGACACATAATGGAATAAATACAACGCTATGACCACAAAAACCTGCATAACGTATGCTATAATATTTTATTTGTATACTGAAGTTTACTTTAATGACACAAGGCCTTAAATAGTTCAGCGGCAATAATAATACAAGCTGAAATCGTTAAAGAGAATGTTAACTTTTATAATTACCTATATTTAAATTAATGTAACATATTTGCTCGCTAGTACTGAAGTAAATGAAATCATTTATTTACAGTACTAGTTCTACAGAAATTTGTTAGCCGATGCAGTGTTATTGAATTAATTTGATTCGCTGCGTTTATTCTTCATCGGGCCTTATTATATTGTTGATGACACTCGGAGGAACTTCTCCTAGCTCTATCATTTCACTAGAAATTTCTATAGGCTCTGGTCAGTATGTAATGGGTTTGGAATTCGTTCCGGTCCATTGGACATAGTAGCCGCTATAAACGCCTAGTCACAACTACTGCAACAACCCGCCATCATATTCAGATCATTGGGGCAGCGATTTTTAATGGACTCTGACTTGACCCACTCTTCGGTTTGAAATAGGTTTGCATTGCTATCAAATTCTTTTGGCAAGGTTGCTGTCACATGCCTGCAACTACTGCAAGAGACGGGTACCAAATTTGGATAGTAACAAGATTTATTATCTTCCATAAGTTCGGATTTAATCCATACTGCATTTTCGTAACAGAAGTCATTACCGGCCATCAGTTCCGACTTAATCCATTCTTGGCGGTGCAAGAGATTTGAATTTCCGTTCTCTTTACCTAGCAAAGCTGTGTTGTTATGCGCCAAGTTTGAATTATTGGAAGAAACAGCTACCAAATTTTGATCGCTATAGTCGTTATTATCTTCTTCAACCGTCTCCGACTTTATCCATAGTTCGCTATGCGAGAGAGATGAATTCTCGTCCTCTTCATGTGGGGAGAATGTCATGTTATATACCAAGTCATAAGAATTGGAAGGAGGAGCTCTTGAATACTGAGCGTTACAGTTATTATCATCTTCAGTGGGCTCTGACTTGATCCATAATTCGGTGTGCAAGATGTTTTGATTTTCGCCTATTTTATCTGCAATGGTTGTCGTGGTTGGCGGCAACTCGCAACTACTGGAAGAAGAGGTAGTACTCTGATTTAGAAGCATACTCTTATTGATACAATATCTTTCATCTTCGTTGCTGCTCCTTTCTTCACCGTTATCCTTATTGTCACTGTTTTCGTAGTCATAAATCTTTTGGTGCCGTTTATTCATATTATTCCAATCGACAGATTCGATCTTAAGCACGGCAAGGAATTCATCCTCACTAAAACGTTTTTCTATCTTTAGAAAACTTTGCGTTTTATTTGATTGCGCTTCTTGATTTTCCACTTCCAATTTCATATTGAACACTGTTGGTGTGCTTATCTCAATACTCGCTTCCTCCTTGTCCTCTTCTTCAACCTGTTCCATCAAGACTGGTTTCTCAACAGCCAAATCTTCTGTCTTTTTTATTGCCTGTTCTAATAGTGAGGGCTCGTCACCCTGTAGCTCCAATTTCACATTCTCTATTGTTTGTATACGCTCATTCTCCTCTCCCTCCCTCTCATTCAAGACTGGTTTCTCAACCTTCAACGTGGCTCTTATTGTATCTTCCAATAATCTTAGCTCCACTTTCATAGTCTCTAGTGTTGGCGTTTCACTTATTTTGTCCTCCTTCTTCTTCTGCTCCTTCAAAACAGTCACCTCAGCCGGCAATCCTTCAGTTGCTTTTAGTTGATTATGCAATATGCTTATCTCCCATTCTAAATTCTCTTTAGAATGATGGCAATTTCTGTCAATAAGCTCTTCCTCCTCCTCCTGCTTCAAAACGGGCTTCGGAACATTTAACTCATCCGTCGCTTTCATTTTATCTTCAAACAATCTTAACTCGAATGCCACATTCCTTATTGTTGGGACATTTCTGTCGATAATTTCTTCGTCATTTTCTAATATCAAGACTACGCCACTCCTGGCTTCTAACATTTCGTTAGTATTGTTTGTGACTTTCATTTGCTCTAATTGCAAGACTGCGGTAGACTTGTCTTGACTCATGGATATCAGTTTGGGCTCGTCTGGATCGTCATCATCCTCATCTTGAGTGAGATCAATGGGTTCATTGTCAATGACAGAGCGTTGATGTTTATTTACGAGCAACTTCATTGCTTGAAAAGTTTCACCGTCATATTTAAAAGAAGCTGTAATAATAGGTGTATTGTCCTCGTCATCGCTTGAAGTTATTTCTATTATCGGGATTTTATTCTCATTTGGTTGGGGACTTCGGGAATCCTCAGAGGATGTCAAACTTACTGAGAGGCTTGAGTTATCGGAGTCGTTACTTAAATCCAATTTTATTATCTTATCTGGTCTTCGCGATGTGCATTCAGATGCATCGGAGGAACTCTCAGAAAGAGTTCTTGCTCGCTTGCATTGAGAAACAGACTGGCGATATTTACCGGTGTGCATGACTGTGTAACGGAACTGCGGGGATGAAGCAGAGTATTTTGTTGACTCATCCTTGGTTAGCATGATTTCGCTATTCGTCACGTCCATCGGCGGCATAGGCATCGTTTCGGATTGAATCTGTATCGTGTCTTGCTCAGTGCCCGGCCCTGGGTGTGGGTTATTTGAATCCTTATTGCTTTCCATGACTTCGTTTACTCGATATAATATGGTCTATAGTCTCTATCATGTTATTGCTAAGTGAATATCCCCTGAGAATAAGAAAAACACTTACCTTCTAAGACCCGTCCGGGCTTCCAATCAATTCGGGAACGATTGTGATGTGACACTTTTCTGATTGCAAACTAGTACGGAACGTTGTCATACCACCAGGAGTTGGCAGAACACTATTGCCGCACCTAATTCATATAGTGGCCCAATAAGTATGGTGACTTGCCATTATCAATCAAGTATCAGATTATTGTTTGTGCAAAACTTCTAGTAACTTCTGCACGTCATAGGTTTCTGAGCAAGGGACATAAGAGACGTATAAACAAACATGAGAATGTGGATAAGATTGGCGACGTGTAGACATGCATCCAGGCGAATTCAAATTACCTGAAGAATAATTATGTATACACTCAAAGCTTTTTGCCATACAGCACAAATTACAATCGTTT
>JARJDV010000711.1:0-10148 GCA_030264675.1 Anaulacaspis nigra | reverse complement strand
GTTTATGATTCACCGTTTTATTTAAGTTTTACAAAGATTTGGAAGAAAAGTCTATTTTATTTGGTCAGTCTTGACTAATTTATTTAGTAGACTTTGAATAATTTATTACTAAGATTTATCACATATTTGGATAATATAAGCCATAAATAATATAATAATATTAAACCCTGTTGAAATAGGTATATGTTTTATTAGTTTATTTAAAGTTTAAATATTTCGTATTTACAGAAAAACCTAATTTGAAGTAACACTATTGGTAATATATTTATAGGGCGTCTAAAGTGTTCTTAACAATTCCAGTTGTATATTTACGAAATACATCATGAAGAATAAGACGATTGCAAGAAAATTAGAAATGTATTTATATTTACTTGATTTATTTCATTTTAAAAAATCTTGAAGTTTTTCTGAACAAACTGGTTTGGTCAACTTTGGTAATATATTTACTGGATATGTAATAATTTGTTTATAAAACTAATCAAATATTTTCAAAATGTAACTTATGGAGAATATAATATTTTCATAAATTTTTGAAATTGGTACATATTTATGTTGCAATTAATTTTCAAAAATTTGGGATTTTGTTCAGTTTCCCCAAATTCGAACCCACTTCAATGGAAAGCTAAAGGCAACCAGATTTAAAGTTACTTTAACCTGTAAATTATGATTATAAATCCAACGTCATAAAAAATTTTTTTTCTTATTTTAAACTTTTTAAAAGTTTTAAGCCATATTTTCTCGTATTGTAATTGGAAAATGGTGAATGAAATTTGCACAAGAAGAAAGCATATATTAAGATACACATCTGTACAATATAGAAAACGAAAAAAAACGGCAGATAGCCATCGATCAAATAAAGTGCTTTCTGTTGTCGGGCCAAAAGCGAGCATTTCCCAAAAAGATAATTAGTTTTTTGTTGAATTCGGTGCTTTCCGGAAGCAAGTCCGCTGCTTTTTTGTATTTTGGATGTTATTGTTGTACGTATATTAATGTCCTCAACACGCACATGCATCCCTCATTCTTTGATCATTTTACTTTTATGGCTGCGCGCGCGCGCCGTCGTTTTTGCGCAATCAAAAAATGAACGATTAATCACCGAGCGACCAGAAAACAATTTCGCAAATTAATTTAATTAAAACTCGAGTGTCTTTGGCTTTCATGAGCGCGCGCAATTACATTGAGCTGTTGAGTTTATTTGTCTGTCAAGACAACAACAACAACAACCAACAAACAACACACATTAAGCATTCAAGGACATTGGCAATCAAACGCAACACAAGACAAACAAAAAACGCGAGCAACTCGTCGTTGGGGAAAAACTGAAATCCGCTGCTGCTTGTGAATGAAACTTTTTGCGCCGCCCCGCGTAAAGATAGATGACCGAAGGATGCGTGCGCGAACAACAGGCTATTCTTGTCGCTCGTGTTGCAATAGAAAGTTGTGTGTTAGAAAATGTTTTGTTTGTTATTCAGGATCATTTCGTGCGCACAGCAGGCTATGTGTAATTAATTAGAAAAGTTTTATATGCACAACTCGCAACCACCACGCGCGCGGGAAATATTTGAAGTAGGTATAAATCATTCGCGGGAACTCCGAGCGATATTGTCTTGATGGTGTGTAATGCTCGAACAAGATGCTCTCTCCTATTCGAAAGGACGCACTGCGTCACAAGAGAATTAGTCCTAATGCAATTCGTGATTTGTATGTGGCGCTCAATCGGCTGACGCACACAAGTTATAATTTGCAGGACTATGAAGATGACATAATGGCCAAAGTTGTAATTAAACCGGATCTACATCCAGAGTCCTATTATGTTCCTGATAAATGTGCATCACACACAGAGCGATTCACTTCACTACCACTGGCAAATTAGCTTTTTATCCCATAAATACTTTGCAAATTGTGTATTTGCTTGGGGTAATTTGTTATCCCATACCTGGCGTTTACAGATGCCCTACGTTCGTGGTCCTGTTGTGTGCCACCCTTGCTTGTTTAATCCACACACAACACACTGCAACGCTGCACAAGCACACGTCCTGCTCCTGGAATATCCTTTCGGGGTGCAAGGAGCCACCCAAATCACACAAAAATCAATTCTGCAATTGCGTGCACACAAAACACTCCGCAATTAGTTGCGAACTTTCTAGTTTGATTGCGGGCTGCGAGAAGAAGAAGAAGAACAAGAAGCGGAAAGTGTTGTGGCGGTTGATGTTGGTTGGTTTTTTTTTGTTGCAAAGTTCACTACAGTTTCATTGTCATTCTAACTCGAATGAATGGCGCACGTTTGGAGTGCACGAGTTTATGAACAATTAGAACACGCAGATGCGGTGCGGTGCACTCGCGAAGGATAAGGACGAAGACAACTACAGGCTGCTGGCTGAGCGACGAGCGATCGAGCGAACCAGATGTCGACGGGCGCGCTGCAGGCCGGAGACTGGGCTCCACGCACATGCCTCCGCCAGCATCCTGCATTCGATTCTCTCCTGCGCGCAAGGCCGCCGACGCTTTCCTCTTCTGCGGCGGTGGTTATCTCTATCCCCAACAAGCGCAGCGCTCGCGTTCGTCTGCTGCACGCTCCTGGTCGGCGGCGAGGACGAGCCGCTCACTACGCGTGCGAACGCCGCCGCTCCTAGTGGGGGTATCATTATTTCGCAGCATCCGATCGCCTTCTGCTGCTCGTACACTTCTCCTCGTCCGTGAACCCTTTGCCTGCTCTTTGCCGATGACGTCTCATTAAGTTGTTACCAAATATCGGTGAAAATTTCACTGATTCTCCTCTGAACTTTGCTTGCTTCTCTTGAACATTTTAAATAAAAATCTTACTTTATTTCAGTTTTCGATTGAATGATCATTAGGAATCTACGTTTCAAGCATTTTTATATCGAGCGGAATGGATATTTGCAATTTTTCTAGATGGTTGACCATAAAGAGAAGTATTAATTGGGAGTGCGGCGTAAAGTTGCAAATATGTGCATTACGATCGCAGGCGAAATCGCATCGATATTGGCTGCATTAATTTGCAATACAGCGCGCGTATCTCATTGCTTTATAGGTTCGTAACGGTTTCACTTACCAGCCGCAGCGCGCGGCGAAATAACATTTCAATGCGCGAATATTTTGCCAAGCCGTGCAGCGGCGCGCGCGGAGAAATGGAAATGGCGAATGGAAACGAATACATGCTGGCGGCGGAGGCGGCAGAGTTGCTAGAAATGCTGGGATGGCACGCATATGTTTGCACTCGCCGAACGCACAACCAGGATGATGGCGGCGTGCATTTACATTTAATTAATTAATTTAATCGCATATGTTATAATAGCACGCATCCTCTGCGTTCTCGCTTATTCCATCCCCTAAATTCTGCATAATGCATTCACCACTGAATAAATATATACATTCGGTTCAAAATTGATATTTTTTGACAGTTGATGCAAAGCCTAGAATTTTAAGTATCGAATACTATAAATCTTACTCAAATTTAATTCGAAGTTTTATTTTCTCGATAAATTTAACTATTTATAAATGCGAAATACGAATATAATTAATTACTTCAATATATTATATTTTAGATATATTATTCTCCTTGAGACGCCCATTGAATTGGTATATTTGGTTTTCTTTAATCTTTTTTGCTGTCTTAAAATAATGAATTTTAAAGTTGAAGATCGCTTTCGGTGCCAACTTTAATGTCGTGTTTGTTCAACTTTGAAGCGAAATTGTTGTTAAACTACATTACCGATCAGTATAAAATTTTCATTTTCTTAAACTACAGTTAATACTCTATTTGTTGGTAAAATAAAATTTTGGAAAATATTAATATTTATTTCATTTTACGCTAATATCCAACCTCAGCCCACTATACAAAAGTGAGTTGAACGATTTTTATATTACAATTAGATAGGGTAAGTTAGCCTTATCTATCAGTGATAAGGGTAATAGTGCAATAACATGGACAGGATATTAAGCACTATAAATTTTAATGTAGATTTCAAAGTCCTTTTAATATAGGATAAATCCGAAATCATGAATAAATTCATCCCTCTAGAGATTAGAATTACATAAAAATCAGCTGAACACTCTGTATAATAAGCATGCAGTATGCAGTAGTATTTGCAGGAGCTGCTGTTGACGGTTGAAAGTTTTGCTTTATGCGCGGCGCGCAGATAAAGAAAGCGCAATAAATCTGTAATAGTCGTCGAGTGGACATGCGACGAGTAAATAGAAACAGATTTGTCCACATGCGCCAACACACGCTGGCAATTCACGCACAAGACGCGAGCGCCGCTCGACAGGGATAAGCGGTCGTAAATCGTCCTCGGGAATTGTTACCATTACGCGAAAGAAGTCCGGCGCATATCGCGCAAACAAATCATTGGACGAAAATGGCCGAATGCAGCGACATGTTATAATTGCATTCGGAATTTACAGCACATCAAATGCGTTCGTATCCTCCTTTTATTCCACACGCGCGCGCGCACACGTACGCAGGCCGGAAAAGAAATGGGAAACTTTTGAAATTTCGAAGGCTTTAAATGTTTGAAAGGATATTAGCGCAAAAGTGTGCGGTTGGCGTCCATTTACGTGCCGCAATGCGTTTGTGTCGTACTCGAAATCTTCTTCGTTCAGTTCGGCACGAGCTGACCGCTTGTCCGCTTTAATCCACCCCTTGACACGAGCCGAAACGCATCGGCGATCCACTTAGATTAGGACAGATGGACGGACAGGACAACGAGAAACACTTATAAGGTACTGATTGATATTGAACTGCTACCGAGTGCTGTAGCATGATCTTTTTTATTACTTACTCGACAAAATTCCTTTCAATTTATTGTTTTACAAAAATAAATAAAATTTATGTTGATTTTCTTAGTGTAGTAATTGGGAATATAGGAGTAAATCAACATGAGGATCTGAAATAGATACTTACCCTTAAGAGAATCAACGCTGAATTAGGATTAGTCAGAGGGTACCTTCTTCTGATTGGGACGTTCAAAGAAGTTTTGGTAAATTCTATTATTTCAATTTCAGATAGTGATTCTCATTTTCAAGAAGTAAGGGATGAGTACTTTACTTCACATTGAGTTAGTACCCACACATTGAATACGTACATTTTACTTATTTCATATTGGGTTAGTGGCCCCATATTCCATGTTTGTCCCCTACTTACTTCATATTGGGTTAGCACCCCCATATAGGGTCCTTGCGCTTTACTTACTCCGTATTGGGTGCTGTCCCCGACATTCACTATTGAGTTTCTATCCCTCCCTCAAGTACTTACTCCTTACATACTTTGTATTGGGTAAGTCCCCACTATACCGGATACTGACCCTGGCAAATATCGTAGTAATAAAGTATAGGTATACAATAATGGAATTCTTACCCCAGAACACATCATATGAGGTAGAGATTTTCTTCCATATTGAATATTTACCCCTTACTCAATATCATCTATGTGAGGAGTAAATTATCTCAGTTCTTTCCTTTAAGAAAACAAAACTTTTAAAAATATTTAGAAATCAAATAAAAATATGCCAATAAAAGTGGCAAATCATTGATACAGACGCGAATATAATAATATTTCATATTTATCAGTAAGCGAGCGATAAATACGACAATATGCACTCGGCAAACGTCACGTTTCCGGTTAACATCATGGCGATATTGAATTTCATCGGCGTGCATATTTGAGAGATAACATTACGTTTCATTGGGTTGCCGGGAATACGATGCGATACGGCGGGAGGAAAACAGGAAAGCAATGCACTTCTTCCTCCCGAGTCCTCGGCGCGCATGGAAATCCTTGCAGCGAGGTGGGTAGGGTAGTTAGAGACGCATCATCGGTGTGGCGTCTGCGTGTCATGCATAGATTCATATTATTCGTGGTGCATTTGCGCGGCGGCATGCACATGTTTGTGGGCTAACGACATTAAGTATCAATTTCGCCGCAAGTCCAGACTGCCGCCCCCGAAGTCAGTGCATGCTCGAGACATCAACGCCAACGACGAGTGAGCGCAGTCGATGTGAATTGTTTGAATGCATGCATTTCAGCACCTCCGCCACCGAAAGCGGCGCTTAACGTCGTCCGCGTCTTGTCAATAGCACGGGCTGTGTAGCGTTGCACAACAACGGAGGCGGCAGAGGCGGCGGCAGGCGGCAGGCGGCGTACAGCAGCATCATCGTAATGGGCACGTCGTTACTCGTTAAAGTGTGCACCCGCTCGTTCCGACACGATGCACTTGTGTGCGCGTCACTCTAATGTCGTCCGCCACCTTATTAGATAACAGCAGGATCAAATTACATACGATGAGCTTCACAGGACAACGCGTTCGCCGTGTTTGCCCCAACGCACAGCGTCAACGCTTAATTTATGCTTTTAACGCTTACACTTTTACGCCGTTCATCGTGTAATGAGATATTAAATCAAGTTTTAGCAATTAAAACGAGCGTTTATCGTGTTATTTATGCAAAACGTTAATAATCCTCTGCCATTTTTTGCTCGCTTTATCTGTCAAATAGTTAAATTGATTTCAGTTGGTTCGTATATAAATTTTTAATAAATTATTAAGTTTGATAACTTTTTGTTCCGTTTGTTTCCGAACAAATTTAAATTGGAAAATGTATGAAATTCCATCATTCCAATTCCGTGGATGTTTCGGCCGCATAGCGCACACACATCTTTGTGAGGCATCAGCCATGGGAGAGGCGAACCTGGAAAACAGAAAATTGTATTGTATTGCACGTGAACGAAGGTGAATGAGAAAAAGAAATCGCAAGGAATCAAGATACCGCTGCTCATTTCTTCTGCGTGCATATTTTCCGCTATTTCTAAAATATTTTTCATCAAATAGTTTTCCTATTACTTCATTCCTCGTTCCGTCTTTCAATTTTCTTCCAATGTATGTTTAAATGTAATTATATTTTATTGATATTCACATACCATAAATCACAAGGCATTTTGCCAACAACGACGAGGAAGGATATTCATAAATTTCTTGAATAAATATAAAAATTCTAAGATTTTATAGAATAACTCCACAGCATAAAAGTTGGGCTAGGTTAGACAAGATATTTTGCCAAAACAACTTCAAAGAACATACAAAAAGTTGAGAGCGAAAATTGTTACATTTTCTGAAATGATTCCTGCTTAAATTTAAGCTGGGTTATACATTAATTAAAACGCAACATTATATCAGGTTAAATCCTCTATTTTAGTCGTTAAATTAATAAATTATTAACATATATATTTTTACTCTTTAAAGGTGGCTTGTACGTTAGGTTACCTTAGTCAAGACATTGTGTCAATCACACCTACATAATTTACAAATTTCCTTATTCAATGTCAATATTGTTAACTTTCCAACTACAATTACCTTAAATGTATCTTCTGAGACTTAAGTTAAGTAAGGTTTGTATCTAAATCTATCAAATTGTATGTCTAAATTCTATCTTTGAATTATTATTACCATAATTTCTGGATAGATTCCTAGACAGGTTTTAGATTTGCTTTCATTAATTATAAAGGGATGTTTTATGTACTTGACTAAATATTAATTAATGTAATAGCGATTGAAGTACTCCACCCTTAAGTATAACAAATGTTTTTTTGTATAAAAACAGGTAATAAAACAGACTTTGTGTTATCCTGTATAGAACAAAGTGGAGAAGGGAAAAAGGGAGGTAAAGCTATCTGTAAGTAGTGTAGATATGAAAGAGGCAAGAAACAGTGCACGCAAAACATTGAGGAGAGCGAAGCAGTCACTCGCTTTAATCTGATTGAATTCCCTTGAAATTTGATTTCATATCAAAGGTGAATTTTCTTTGACCCTTGACTGTGTGTGGACCCACTGCGCATTATTCTACACTATAAAGTGAGCGTTCCACCCCACATCCTGGTCAAGTGCCGGGTTGAACACGCTTTAACCTTTCTCCCTACATTCTTAACGTTATAAATTCCACCTTCTCCTCGTCGTGCAAGACGATTCATTTCTTGCGTCTCTGCATAAAATTACAAATAAACATCTTTCTTCGGCGCTCTCCCCCTTGCTTTAATTACCCTACGGCTTTATTGTCTTCCCCCTGTATTGACAAATACATCCTCGTGGAATTTCCACTTTCACATTCACTTTCATTTTAATAACGGCGAAATCTTCCCCACTTTCACTTTTTGCACTGCTTGTTTGCAGCTTGAAAATTACTGCTCATTTTTCCGTCGAGTACTTCCGCAGCATGCGAACACGTGGAGGGAGTCTTAATACCCTCCAAGATGCAGCTATTATCCGGATGTATTACGTGCGGAAGGGAAGCAGCCACCACCTGGGAAGTAAATTAAAAAGGCGGCAAATAACAATACAAACAAAAAGTCGAAGAAACTCGCACAAAACCCCGGAGCGCGAGGTGCGAGTTGCGTTTTGCATTTCACGCCGGTGTTTGTTTAATGGGGGTGGGCGCAATGAAATGAAAAAATGTGCGCACCCCGAGGGTTCTTCATATACAGATATTAGACGCGCGCATGATATGAGCGGAAACGAAATTTTTCGTTCTGTTTTTGACGACACACAAAAAAGCGCACACATGTTCGCACACAATACGCGGATGGCGCTCGTGTCAGTGCATGAAATGATGTGACGAAAAATTGCGCGTGCTTTATAGGAAATGAAAATGAAACGGAAATGTAAAAGTGAATGTTGCCTCGTGACGGCTGAGTATGATGGAATGCCGGATCTCTAGCAAAGATTTGCAATTTTTTGACATTGAACTCGAGGCATGACGATGAAAAGTAGCAAATTTGATTTGTCATTGTCTTTTGTTCATCCCGGATTTTGCAATTTTCTTTTGTGTCCGTGAATAAATATGTAAGTAATGGGCATTTAATGCAGATATTGGTTAACTAATTAAACGTGACGTAAATGATAAACGATGAATTAACCCTTATTAGAATTACGAGACGATCGAAAGTTGTAGCGAGCGTTGTTTGTGGTCCTCAAGCCTCCTCCTCCTCCAGGTTTTCCTCGCAGCTATCGGGAGCGTATCCCTCCATCAGTAAACAGCAACTATAAATTATCCCGTCTCAACCTGGATACGTCCGAAAGGCTCGTAAAGTTTGTGTGACCTTCACGTACGTTTCTTTCGGCACATAAAAGTCCATACGTAATCGCAACCCTTTCGCGCGCATCGTCGACTAATAATTACCCACTTGAGTTTTTAAACTGCAACAAACGCGAAGAGGAATTGCTCCCTGCTGAAATTAAGTTTGACACTTTTTCCCACTACACTTGCTCCCAATTCGAACGGACTTAGTTTAGTTATCCTTTTAGCATTACTTTTCGAACACGTCTCCTTGCATTTCGTAGCCCCTCGAAACGAAAGTGTTTTGAATGCTCAAGATTCCGTCGGCGCGCGAAAACAAACGAAAACAAACGCACACGCACACACGGACGACGGGGGCACGGACACCTAGGCGAAAGGAGAAGAATGGGAAAAAGATGCGCAACCCGCGTGGACGAGAGGGCGCATCTTGGGCGCGAGAAGAAAAGGAAAAAGTGGCAAAGTCGCGAACGTTTTGGACGTGGATGGATTGTTTGCGCGAGTGAAAAAGTTTAAAAGCGGTGCGCGCGTGAAGAATTTTTATTTCTTTTCCGTCTTCGTATTCTTTAGACTTGCGTTGCTTGTCTGTTTGGTGTGTCGCTTAAGAAAAACACCGCTTCCATTAAAATTAGTCTCTTCACGCGCTACTATGTCTATTCTTCTATTATATATAGAAAATATTATTCTGTGATTTACACGCCAGATAGATTCAATTTTTTAAATTTAATGTTGGAAAATCTCATCTATTAGTGGTACAAAAACTAAACGATTCTGTCTGAATTTTGATTTAATGTGGATTGGAGTAAGTGCAAACTAGTTTTTCGCTAATTCAACTTTGAGTCTAGATAATTTTAATTTGATAATTTAAAAATTTATTGATATCAGTAAATACATCAATTAATACTCTTTAGCTGACATTACAAAAATCACCTGATGCTGTTATATATTTTATATTATTAACAGAATTTCTAAATATTATTAGCGGTATTTCCCCGATCAAAAGACGCATCCCTATTTTAAGGCAATTTTTAGAAACATTACAGTAACTTTCAGATTATAATTTTCGT
>JARJDV010000703.1:0-20198 GCA_030264675.1 Anaulacaspis nigra | reverse complement strand
TTTTCGTTGCTCTGAAAGTTTTCTCATGTCTTTCTTAACCTGCGCTAGCTTATCTTCAAGTCGTTTTTGCTTATCTAAAGTATTATTATTCTCTAAAACTACAGAAGGAGAGCACAAATGTTCTGCTGACACTAAATCAGTAACATTTTTAACGGTGGAGTCACTACACGTATTGTCATCTGTTGTACTGCGCTCAACGATTATAAGACTATCTTCTTCATTCTCATTTAAGCTTTGCTTCTCCTTTAATTTTTCTAAATCAATCGGTTTCAAATCAATAACTTCTCCACCATAAGGATTTTGCTCATCGATGATACAATATCCTGTATTTTTCGATACTGTTGATACAGCATCGAAGTCCTCATCGAAAGTGGCTTTCATAGCAGAACTATTTATCTCTAAATTTGCAATAGGTGATAAAGAATCTTCTGCTATATCATCCTCATCGTGAAACTGAACGTATCCATTATTCTTTATTTCATTACTTTCATCTTCACTGCTTTCACTCCCTGTGTCCATAAATTCAATATTTTTTAAAGATGGACATAAAATGTTGCTAATACATTCAATCTTTTGTTCTTCATAGGCGATACCTTTCTGTAACATTGGTAAGACGCGCATATTTTCAGCCTCCACTAAAGTTGCCTTTTTCTTAACATTTAATTTGTCTTTTATTTGAAGATCTTTTGCGTCATAATCAGACTCTTCAAAGTCGTCGGACACAAGACCATCCCTTGCCCAATCTGAAAGTTCCGTCTCAGTAAGGGCGGCCGTTAGTTGATCAACTCCGGACTCGTGCGAGGGTGTACTCCGTCCACTTAACATACGTTCAGTATTTTCTTCGGGTTTGGGCTTATGTAAAACACTGTGGACTTTTTGAAGTAAAAGATCTTCATCCAACTTTGGCAAAACTTTTGGCTGGTTTAATAATTTCTTTTCGCCACTTATTGATTTTGGCAGATCCTGAATTGAGATTGGTTGAGAATCCATATTTGAACTCGCAACATAGTTCAGACTATCCAGCAGAATATGGTCAACCTCTACATTTTTAGTAAGATCAGCGTTATTTGTTATAGGTTGAACGTCATCAAACGCTTTGATACTTGGAGACTTTTGTAACTTATTCTCTTCCGAATCAGACGTTGAACTCGAAGAACTATCTGTTGTGCACTCGTATAATTGTTTGTCTTTATTCTGTTGACTCCAGTCTATTTGAGGAACAATGATGGATGTTTCATGAACTGGGCTTCGTGGTCTATCCTCAGGTTCATTAGGTATAGATGGTAAAATAATATCTTTACTCTCGCTCGTATTTGTTACAATTTCTTTCGTTTCATCCTCATTGGCTAATAAGTTTGACACCGCTGAAGATACTTGTCCGTCAATTTCAATTTGCGCATTATCCGTTATACCATTAACTTTGTCAGGCATCTTAAAAGCATTTGAACGATTTAATGCCAGGGGTGATAAGGGTGACGTTCGTTGTTCATCTAATTTGTTACAGAAGGTTTGCATAGAGGCACTAATTTCTGTACTAGGTTTAAGCAACTTTTGACAATCGGATATTGTAGAGTGGAAAGACTTGAATTTGGAATCCAATGTAGAGGCGCTTCCGGATTTTTGTATTGAATTTGACGAACTATTTTCGCCGAGCAAGTATTTCTTTTTCAATTCCAAAGATACTTTAGTGGCTATACCCCCGGTGCTTTGAGTGCGATTCAATGCAAAGCCTTCAGTTCGAAGCAAAAGCGGTGCAACCACAGGTTTTCTTATAGGTGTTTGAACAAGAGGCGTGAACTTCAGTTCGATATCTTTGCAGGATGGTTTCACATTATGTATATTACTTGCAGTATTTACAATTGGCTTTTGAAGTTCGGTCGATTTAACTTGGACTTTCTGTGGAATTGAACTTTTGCCAGTACCACGTGTTTTAGTGACGAACATGTCATTAAAAACTATAGAAGGTATTTCACATGTTGGCGTTGGATCGTCTTGTGCAAACTCGGAGTCGGTTGAAATTTCCGTTGCGGAATTTTGCACCTCACTTGAGGAGGACGTCTCATCAGATGCAATCTAAATCATAATACAAAAATTAATAACGATTTATACATCAAGAATATGCATGCATGCAGTTCAAAATTGCGATAGTAATAATATTATTAATTATTTTAAAATTCAAACAACACTCACGTCAGCAATGGATGAGATGTTAATTTGCTTAATTAATAAAATAAAAAGAGGCCGCAAATCAAGACAACAAACTATCAAGAATTATTCGTCACGCTATATAGTTACCTTTAAATTACCATTGCTAAGACGTGACTGTTGGACGCCCAACCATCATGTAGGAAACAATTTAATAGCCGATATCCAATAGTTTAATACTTAATTAGCGCGAGTTTAAATCAAGCGTGGACGCATAAATTAATAACAATCATAAATTTTTACAAAACTTAACAAACATTCATTTTAAGCACTCATTAAAAATCCGAGATTAATTCTATATATAAAATGACTAGAAAATTAAAAAATTTAAATCACGATTATCTTACGAGCGATCATTTTATATCGATAATTACTGAATACAGCATTCTTTATCTTTCTTTTCGTGTTTATGTGAAGTCTTGCGTTCTTTATCAGACGTATCAAATAAAGAACCCTTATCAGATTCGCTTTTATAGGCTTTTAAACGGGGTGGCAACACCGGCGGTTCTACATTTTTAAAATGGTCGTGTTTCCTATTCGATACAGGCGATACGGTCGAACATTTTTTACGCACCGGTATTGCAGGCGAATCAGGGGATTCCAATTTCCTAAGTGTATTTGGAGATCCAGGGCTACTCGGGCACTTTGCTGTTAATCTTTGTTCAAATGATTTTTGCCTTTGAGGCCGTGGGGGTGGCTCAATTTCACACCCAGAATGCTTTCGGTTTCTACGCGGAACTACTGGCGACAGCGGTTTACTTTCTGAGCACACAGCTAATGGCTCAGCAAGTTTGTTTTCTTTAACATCCGTTAAATTATTAGTAATATTACTTTTCTTCTGAACCTTAGCATATAAATCATCCACGTTGACAACTTTATCATTGAGTTTCTTTTCGCTTTGAATCGGTTCATTAGATATTTGCTTTTCCGGCGTAGTTGATTTCCGAGACATTTTATTCTGTAATGCGCTAATTTTGTGAACGATTTCTTCGAATTCCTTCTTATTATCCTCTGCAGATTTTAATTCTTCTTCAATCCCTTTTGATAAACTATCGAAACCTTCTAGCATGTCACAGATTTCTGCCTCAACACATATAGGATCTTCGTTTTCACGCGATTTTACGTTTTCACATGTATCGTCATCTAAATTAATATCTGCGACATCATCAATGATCTCTGTAATATTTGGTTTATCTGGGTTTGTAGTTGCATGTTCACTAGCCTCTTTGTTTAAATCATTAAGTACATTTAACACTAGACTTGCCGATGTTACGGTACCAGCCGTGTCATCTAACTGATAATAATTTGGATTAACAGATGTCTTGACGATGCATTTGCTTTCATAAAAATTTGGTTTAGGCTCATCAACATTCGGCTTTTGATAGTTAACATTCCCAAATGAATTACGCTTATTTAAGGGCCGCGCGATTGGTTCTTTCGGTGGCTCTGCGTTGTCAAAGCTTTCAAATTTTTTCAATACTTTCTTTACGTCTACATTACCGATATCTAAATCTATCGATTTTCTTGATTGATTACAATACACATCCGTTTTTGATCTAGCCAATGCAAAGTTCTCATCCATTGATTGCGGCACTTGCTTGCCAGACAAGTGCATTTCAAAATATTTGATATTATCTTTTGGTAACTTTGAAATAACTGAATCCGCGCGTTGCGGACTTTTCAAAACGCGTTCTAAATTTTTATACTTAACATCACTTAGTGATCTGGAAACTTTTGTAGCAGTATGATCAAGATTATCCATCCACGATAAAAGATCCTCAATTTTCTCATCTGAATTTATCTCTGCAATATCCTCCCCGTCCTGTAACTTCGTTTCCGTTTCTAATGCTTTTAGCAAGTCTTCAATACTACTTGACACTTCTTTTCTATCCTTTTCTGGTTCCGACACCACGGATTCCTCCTTTTCAACAAATTGATTAGGATCAATTGGCTTCATAAGTTGCTCTTCGTTTTCTAACAAGTGTTCAATGTAATTATCAATGTCTTCATCGCTAACAGGTTCAAAATTAAATTTACGTTCTTGTTTATTCAAAGTTTTTGCTTTATCGTATGCAACCTCCTTAGGGATTGGATTTATCAACAATTGAACTTTTGTTTGTTCTGCATCGCTAAGTTTTCTGGGCGGTGTTGGTAAATTTGCAATCGGAGTTTTTGGTTTCTTTGGTTTTAAATCGCCAAAATATTTTTTCGCACTTTTTATATCAGTTTTAACCGCAACTTTAGGTTTTCCCACTTCTTTGGGCAAATTTATTTTGCTCGGCGTACGCTTGATTATCAGTAATGGTTCTGGTGCTTCGGTTATATTAAATGCCGGTATGAATTCTTTACCAAAGCTTTTTCGATTTTCTCGCGAAGGAATTGTAAAATTGCGTTTGCCGACCGGAGTTATTGTGCCAGTAGTTGCGCTTTTACTAATAGAATTTTTATTATTATTATTATCATTATTAAATTTGGACAACAATTGGGATTCTAAATTTTTGCTCTCATTTTCAAACGCTTGAACTGAACTTTCAAAGTCAGACTCGGCGCTATCAAAATCTGCGGAATTAATAGATAAATCATCCGATGATTTACTGTCTTTGCGTTCAGCGCTCGCGGAATTCGAATTTTCGGAAACAGGATTTTCTAATTGCAATAGTTTATCTTCTACTTCAGAAGTAATAGTAGTTGCTTTCACCTCAGTATCAGTTCCCGTATCTGTGTGCACAATTGGTGGCTTAACTTGAACTTCCTTTTTGCGTTGCTCTCTGGCTTGAATTTCTTCTTCGCCTTCAGTTGCAGTATCGGAGTCATCATCTAAACAAACACAAACGCAACGACATTAACATCATTAATATATAAATGATTCAAAACGTGCTACTTGCCTCCACTACTATTTTCATAATAGCTAGAGCGATCCGAACTGCTGTAACTGTCCGAATCTGAATCATTGCGATGTTTTTGGGAGTATCTCTTTTTGTACAAGTTAAATAATTTCAACGTTCCTTCTTTAGTTGGTGGTTCTTCAAGCGCTTCTTCGAACGCATCGTCGTTATCGGAGTCAGAATCAGTTATACTAGAATCATCTTCATCACTGCTTCCCAATTCCGCAGTTGAAGCACCGAAATTTCTATCAGTCCATTCGTCTTCGTCCATTTGGCTAAGCGGCTCATCATGATCAGATGAAGGATTGATAGCAGATAAATCAAATTCAATTCTTTCCGGAGTTTGAACTTAAATTTAAACATTGCATTAATTTAAGAGACTGTGTACGTAATCTCGATTCAAACTTTACCTCTGTCAAGTAAATCCACACCAGTAACATTTGAGAGAAGCTTCTTTTCAGGACTTTTATCGGGGAGTCGTTGCGATGGCTTACGCACAATTTTTGTTTGCTTAATTTCACCTGGTTGCCCAAAATGCTGTGCGCAGTAAAATCTATAACCGTATTTTCCATCGCGATCAAACATGTAGGAGCCAAGTCGAAGTGGCGTATGACAATATTGACATCTAAAACACCCCTTATGAAAATATTTTCCCTCGGCAGATAACCGTTCCATAAGATAAACACGTTTATCGCAAAAGTGACAAGTTTCTGATTTCCCTTGATTTGGTAACGTAATAGTTGGTTTAGTCACCTAAGATGAGAGGTATTAACATAATTCTCAATAAACACAGAGCTCGCTCAACTTACAGTTCTTTGAATTGGCTTTGGCTCATCGCCCTTTGGTTTCAGTTTTTCAGTAATTTCGGCTACTTTGTGCCTATTTTGCTCACGGATAGTGCCTTCTTTTAATTTTTGATCCAATTGCCTTATATTCTTATCAATTTCGGCAAACTTATCACCTGCGCTATCTTGGCGTTCTAGATGTTGTTTTTCCATTTTCATTTGCCTTGCCTGGAATTGCTCTCGACTCCACTTGGGTACCTTTTCTTTGTCTTTATTAACATTAGTTTTCCCAAGTTTGTTTTCATTGATCTTCTTCTCAATTTCTTTAATATTCCAATCTGTATTATCAATTTTGCCAATTGCCCGCAATAAATCTTTTGGTTTCTTATCAGTCACAATATTTTCGTGCCATTTATCTTCCATTCCTTTAATTCGAGCTTGAAAATCCTCGTCCTTTTCGCCGCGAAGTTGCGCTGTTGGTGCACGATTTTCTCGATCCTATAAAATTATTAATCTATAGAAAAGATATCTATCATACACGGAAAACATGATCACAAAACGTTGTATTAGACACCTCTCGTTAGTGGGTTCACTTGTAAAGCAGCAGATTAAATGTTACAAAATGAAAATGAAAGTAATTGCGCCAAAAATTAAATCTAACACACACAATCATTGCTTACGGGCACGTATGTAAATTTTTTCTCTAAATCTTTGACACGATCTTCAAAGTTTGGCGCAGTTTGCCTGTATAGGAATATCGAATAATCTTCAAACGGCTCCGAACTGCTTGTAATCGAATTTGCTTGAAGCATTTGCATGCTTTTTATAAATTGTTCGGTTTGCATTTTTCGGTGTTGACGTCTCTTATTCTGTCGTTCGGTACGATTTGATGCAATCTCTTCTAAACGCTTCGTTCTTTCTTCCTTTTAAGTCGTAGTAAGAAAAAGTGTATCAATTAGAAATATGACAAGAGTGCAAATAAGCAGTCTTTCTTAAATTAATGCGTATGAGGATTAGTAAATTTATTTGAATTTATATTGTAAAAGACACTATTCAAATAGATAGGACAACCCGTATGCGTCTCTGTTTATGAAAAAATCCAAAACAAAAATGAGTAGTCCTGCAGTACTTGTCCGATAAATAATGAGAAATATTTCTCTATAGCGCTAGAAATTAGAAAATAATATGGATTAGGAATCTGGGACAGGGAAGTAAAATAAAAATAATAAAAATAAAATAACTATTCAAAGATTAGTATTAAGAAGAAGCGTTAGTAGAATGAACAAAGTAAATGGCAACCGATGTACAACAAAAGCAAGAAAATGTCTACCAGTTCCATATTCTAAAGAAAAATATAATGTATTACGAGTGTCTGTCACCATTAATTACTTGCGGAAATATTTAAAGATATTATATGCGATTAGCAAAGAAATAAAACTCACCACTGATGCCGCCGCCACTTTTTCGAGAATGCGTCGCTTTCTTGGTTTTTTATCATGACTAGGAGTATTACTGGAAAAATTCGACGGTTGCATTTCAATATGCCGCCGATGTCGACTCAAAGGCTTAGGATGTTGCCCTGTGTTCGTTAAAAGAGCGCTAGAATTGGCGGCCAACGCTGGTTTAATTGCGGGATGGCTCTTGGTAAACGCAGTATCCTGATGTCGCTTAATGTCCGGCAAATCCTAAGCGACAAAAATAAAATTGAATAAATTTGTAATACCATTTTATTTTGCAGATGCATTACAAAGTTAATAGGGGCTGAAAAAGCAAAATACTAGAAGGTCCAAATGGTATAAGGATATTACAAGAGGCAGTGTGAGAAAGGATATCGCGATAAGAAGCGAACATACATCTTCCTTATGTTTACGCCAGGATGATGCGTTACCATTTTCAAGATCTGACTGGTGTTGAGAAGTATCTCTACGAGCTGGATACATGCTTTTTCGAGTTTCGGGTTTCTTTTTCTCTTCCGCAGGACGTTTAACAACGTTACACGACATGAACTGACTGTTCGGCTGTTTCACGCCAGTGTTAGTTGATGCTTCTGAATCTTGATTATAATCGGCAGGCTGAACCAAATTTCGTCTTAACCGAGGATTGCAAGACTCTTGCGATTTTTCACCACTTTCCGAGGGTACGTCGGAAACGGATTCCAAATTTTCAGTATTCACCGAAAGTGCTGAATTAGTGTCAACAGCTGCCTCTCGAAAATTACTTGCACTTATCCAGTCAATTACCCGATCAAAATTACAATCTATATGTTGAATATCCCTTAAACGACCTGGATGATGCATATTTATGGACAAAAATTTATTAAAAGCCCTTATTTCATGACGTTTTCGAATTATATCCGTTAGCAAGTCACAATGACATTTTGTAACTAGTCCGATATCCTGATTTTGAACAATACTAGGTATTGTGATCAACACACAGTTTGTACGATAATTATAGTTGATTCGATGTGTTTTATTACCGGTCTTAATTATTATCTCTATAGTTGACACTTTCGGCGAAGTTGTAGATATATCTGAACAACTACTACTGCCACGATGCACATTGAGCGCAGTGGTATTCTTTTGGAAGACTACATCTTTTGAGCAGGCATCATCATTCAGTTTATGTATTGAATTTGAAGTAGGTATTTCGATTTCTATGCATTCGGTTTGCGTGTACTGCTCATTTGTGCAAACGCATAGATCTAAACTGGTGCTTTCTTTTTTATCGCCTTCGGCAAAATTTCTTCCAGGGATATTAACAATTTTTAACGTTGGCAGTTTATTAAATCGAGGTAAACCTAATTTCGTTCGCGGTTTTCCTAACCCAATCGGAGTATCATTCTCATCGGAACCAGAGTTTATATAGTTTGTATTCTTAAACTTTTCGACAAGTTGCGAAATGCACGTTGGTGAACGTGCAACCGTATTGCACTGAACGTAATTAAATTTACTCAAATTTTGAGTACGTGGGACTTTTTGTATGAGTCTTGGGATTAGTGTTGAGCCAGGAGTGTGTTTCGGTGGCCCATCAAAACATTTTCTTACGTTACTTAAAGCGCGCTACATAATCATTTATAAAAACATATTCTTAGTTCTGTAGAGTAGAATATGAAGCAGCAGTAAACTTACCAATTTCGGATGCTTGATGTGTGGTATTTCGCACCGGAATGCGTCGTAAATCTGCGTCAGATAATTTACCATCAACTTATAATCCGGCGCACTAGAGTTGACCATATCCTCGGCTGTCATAACCGGAGGAATTCCAATTTCGCGCTCGAGGAGATCAAATGCCACCTCGTTGTTCGTAATCGCATCTTCCGCAGTAATTGCACTGTAGTCTAATAAATCAGGCCGGTAATGATTTATTATAGCACATAGAATTCGCCCGTCCTTAAGCGACGTAGTCAAATCGGCCACAATAAGATCCTCGTGTTCTTTCACTTGATCTTTGATCCATGCCAAGAGCGTGTGCGGATCCACATTCGAATCTAGGATGTAATAAAATAATTTTAGTTTATTCCTGTCGCACATTGCGGCCGTCTGATCAAAGTGGTTACCCCTCCTCCTTCGCTTGTTGCTCTTTTCTGGTATGATGGATGTTTGCATGGGTGTGCGATGTAATTCAATGGATTGCACATCGTCGCTATCGTAGAGTGAAAGCACTTGCTGCGGCAATAATAAATTCCTATTTAAGTTCGGATAACGTGTGGCAGGATCAAGCGTATAACTCTTATAATCTCGATTCAGGTTTTCGGGCGTCGTTTGCGGAAGGAGTCGGTAAATTGATTCACGCTCCGCTATCACTTCAAGTGGCGTCATTAAACCAGAACCGTAGGCTCGAATCGCCCAACCAGCATCCAAGGAAGACAAAAATCCGCGTGCACAGCCCGAACCCGTCGGCCAGAAAGGCTGCAAAAGATAATCACAATAATACATAAATAATAAGAATCCCAGTCGATCGATAATGACGCAGCGTTTACCTCTAATAAGCTGTCACCGACTAGAATTGATAAGAGCTTATAACCATATCGATCAACGATCCGTGAAGCGTTCTCCGCCTGATACATGGACGTAAAATCAAACATCGCTACGTCTGGCTGACCATAGTGATTCACCGCAAAGTCCAAGTCCAACATCTTGTAGTTCGTACTGAACTCGGCGGCCTCGCGCGCATAATTCATAAGTGCACTACGATCGACATTCTCGTGCGCCAGCAGTTTGGCGGTGTCTTGCAGATCCTGCTTGATTACGCCTTTATCAATCAAGCTGTGCTTCTTTGCCGTCATGACGAAATAGTGCGTATCGTCCTTATAATAAACAATATTTTCTAAATCAATGCCCGTCTCGGCAAAGAGATCCTTGAAGAACTTCTGATTGAAGATGAATGCGACGCCGCTAATCTCTTCGACGCGCGCTTCCGCCTCGGTGCGCTTATTGATAAAGTTCGCGGTGATCGCAATCGCCAATTTGCCGCGAAACTCTTTGCGCTTGAAGCCCTGCAGCGTGTTGCGCTTGCCGTCCGCACCGATGACGACATCGAACTCGAACTGATTGACCGGATGATCGATGGGCTTGAATGCGGCCGTCCAGCCCGTCTCTGCAATGCACACATAAATATCGCAATTGGTACGCGTGCACAAAAAAGCGCGCCAATCAATTATTACTTTGCTCCGGATTGGGCTCGACCAGCTGCTCAAAGCTGACTTCCGTGTGGATTTCGACGCCGAGAAGGAGCGCGACCTTCAGCAGAATGCACTGCAACTGCCGAATGCTGATGTGATCGATCGCACCCGCGCAGAACTTGCCGAAGAACTTCTTCGCGCCGAGCAGCCGCAAGTCGTCAATGACAAACGGCCATAAATGGAGCACATTGTTCCGCGAAATTCTATCGCGCTTCTCGACAACGACCTACATCAATGCAAATGGAACAATCAATTAATGCATGCATGCTTGTAGCACATTATGCGCGCATTGCGCGTGCTACAAAATAAATCATTGTATTGGGAGGAAAAGAGTGGCGGCGGTGGTGGTCAAAAGAAACAACAGAAGCATACGTACGACTTTGGCACCGAGCAATTGCGCCTCGATTGCGCTGCGTAATCCACATGGTCCAGCACCTATAATTAGTACGCGCGTGTTGGGACAAAGCTTTCCTTTTCCGTAGCATTTATTATTAGCTCGTGCGTCGAACTTCTTCCAGAGCGCCTTCGCTCGCCATGATGTCAAATGCGCCTTCAGCTTCGGATAAAATAATGGGAAAACGTTCGGCTTCAAGTGCAACAGATCGCAGATACTGCGATAGGTACCGAGAATCGTCTTCAGCGTATTCGCATTGAGAAACGAATCAAAGAAATCATTCGCCCTCGCCGCATCCAATGCTGTCACAGGTCGTCCTTTAAACTGCTCCATATTTTGTAGCTGTCGGTCCATATTTAAATCTGCAGCTAAAAACAATAAAACTTTCAATTATTCCGTCAATTCCAATATCAGAACTTAAAAAAGTTGTTGTAGCGATAGTTTTTCGCCGCCTACAAGCGATTATTGCGTTATGAGCTATTATTTACCGTTCGCAGTCGTTTAATTTCGATTTGTCATCATAAACATTTATTTAAAAGATATGCACGTTCGTAAATTGTTATTGTTTTTTGTAAATACAATGGCGAATAATAACGACAACAGACTGAAACGATTTCAGACTTTTCACCTGCTGTTCGAAATGAATGATTATAATCGTGCAGGCACGACGACTACGACGACAACGAAGCGCGTTCATGGCGGTCAAGGTAATGCGGCCAAGGTGTGCCTGCGGATAAATCGCCAATTACACATTAAACGTGACACTGCAAACGGCGAGCCTCGAACACACACACACACTGTGATTGGAAGAAAAACCGGCGTGCAACGCACAGGTGATATAATTAACAATTTCATTCGACTGCAGAAAGAAAGAGAAATTTATTTATCAGTTGCGCCGCGAGAGCAACTTTCTTTTGTAAAAGCAAAACATCGCCACACTGTCGTTTAAGTCTCTTGAAATTACACTCTTAATTAGTCATCGCACGTCGTCTAGCCCAGAGCCGCAGTTGATAAGATCCCTTGGTACACGCTAATTAAGCGAATAGTTAGTTTATAACCAGTAATTACGTGGAGACTGAAGTACACCTTAATTAAATGCGGTCAATGATTAAATTGAATAATTGCACCCAACGGTAGATAGGTGGGTAACTAATATGAATATTATTTTAGATCGATACGAATGCCGGCGAGCACATCACTTAATTAATCCGATTGAGTTGCAAATACGTATGTAAACTCGTCCAATAATGATAGGTGAGATGATAGATAGAAAGTTAATACGTTCGAATTGTACGCGCGCATTTTCCTTCAAATGCGAATGGCATATTTTCGTTGGGAAACACGATCGCCAAGCAATTGTTACGCTCTAGTAAAACGCACGATCGATTTGCTCCGGATGGGCAATGTTACGAATTAAATCAATTACAACACAATCGAATATTGAGGCGCATTGATATTGGTGGTTTCTCATCTATGCGCGTGTGCTTGCGTGCGGTAATTGATAGCGTAAAAAACCGCCGACTGCCACTATATGACAAACGTCATTGCATTTTTTAAGCATTTAAATTAGCATGAAGGCTGGCACAGCTAATTAAGCATATCCGCAGATTGTGTATAATGCGCGAAACAGAAGCGCAGCGTCAATGATGAGTGCACTTAAAGTTTTATCTTGCTTGCTTTCGTGTAATCGCAATGCTTGAGCGCCGCCACTTCCTTTTCTCATAGGCGCTGAAGCAACTTCATCAGCCGCTCTAGACTTGGAGAAACATGCAAGCGTAAATTCATTTTTATTGCGCGCGTGTCGAAACTCGTAATAAAATTTGTTACAGGCAAACAAATAAACAATGCCAAGAAATTGCAATTTCTCTCGGCGTCTATAAGAGGCATACACACAGGTGTACTTATTTTCTCATGACTCGCCGATTCACAGACGAATGGAAATATTAAATCGAGCCTTTGAATCCAACTATGCAAGCGTAATTTCACGTTGTTTGTAATCAGAAAAATTAAGCGTAATAATTTCTATTGCAGGCTACTCACCCCTTCAAAGTTGTTGTTGATCATCTTGCAAACCCCGTGCGAAAAACAAGAATGACTAAGCCACTCGTGTATTTGATTTACCATTACAACTTTTTGCGACCAATGAAAGGAGGTACCCCCATACTTCACTCATCATCTGTGACTTGCACAGGTACCCATCACTTAACAGGTTGAATGCCGAGCCACTTAGTAACACAAAATATTTGACGTCACCCAAATTCGGGTGTCATGACAATCAACGTGTTAACGGGGTAACCAACTCATTAAAATTTCTAATGGTAAATGGAAATCACATAAACTGTTAATGCTATAAACATTCTTACTTTCCACATGAATTTTTCGAGAAATTCAACAACTTTTGAAGGGTATGCAAAGTGAAATTAATAATTAATTTTCCAACTTTCTACGAATATTTGACGCGTAAGTATTATGCCAAATATCTAATTAAAAAGTTACAAATACGCATGACTTCATCTCATTTATCAACGCTTGAAAAAAAAAACAATAACGCGTATGAACTCTAATATATACGCCATGACATTATTCAAAGCGAAATGTCACTACCGGTCAATAACTATGCAAGCAAATAAATTGCAGAAGCGGCAAAGAGCAAAATGTTAAATGGAAATAGCATTCGTTGGTTGCATCTCTCCATCAAGAGATATAGGTTAAATTTTAAATACAATCGACGTGATTCAAAATAGAATTCGGCGTCGGTCGTCTCTCTATCTCTACCAAGTGGCCGAAATATAAATATCGGCAAATGCATTACTCGTAATATGTTACTAGGCGAACACAACTGGCTAAACACCCATCTACATAATTCATGATCACGCGTATCGAGCTCTTCGGCGCAATGCATTCTAATTAATGAAACCTCAAAACATGCGAATTGTGCTACAAACAAAGCCATTAGGCAAATTACGAACGCAATAGCGTACCACTAGACGAGCCACTTTCTGGTCAATTCCTTTGCGTTTGAGTATTCTGCGTTCTGTTTTCGATTAAATTTCAATACGATTATAACGCTAATAAAGCGGTTTGCAAACGTATTATAAGCTCATAATTAACTAATTAGACATAATTTCACTGCATTTAAATCATCTATGGGCGCGCGCGCGCTCGGAGAAATCAGTCTGTCCAAGCAGTCCATAGAAAAAGTCGCATAAATAAACATCAAGTTCATTAATAGCGTAAAGTGCAATTTGTTCACTTAGAGATTTACAATTGCAAATATAGTCAAATAGCTACCATACATAGTTTATGAGTAAAAGTTTGCAGTCACTCAGAGATTCGCACGTAAATATGGAAAAAGTATTGCTCTCTTCGGCAAAGTATCTTTTGGCATGCTTGTACGCACGCGTCTGTAATGCGTGCTTTCGAATAAACATTGGTCAAGTGCGTTTACTTGTATGGCGATCGAAGAAGAAATGCCGTTCAATGTTGCAACCAAACAGCCATAAGTCTGCTGGCTGCAGCGAGCCAGCCAGAGCCAGCTCAAGATGAAGTATCTGGGTCAATGTTAATGGCAAATTTATAGACTTGTTTATTGTTTTATTCCTATCGCCTTCTTTGCGCTTTACGATAAACGCCATGTTATGACTAATATCGATTTGTTATCCATCATTGTACTTTGGCAAAAAAGTGACATGTCGAGTAATTTGCATTATTATCTTCTTATTAATATTAATTAAACCAAATTTAAGGACAAAACCTTCAACAACTTCAGCAATGCATTCAGTAGCAGCAACTTGCCAAAACAGTAAAATGTTACTTCGAATACCGCACGTATTATTTCTTGCAACAATTTCCACTGGAGCGTATGTGTTAAATACCCAAGTTATTTTTACACCAGGACAAAAAGCAACCCCTTTATCAAACGTGAGTCAAGCACACAGCCGCCAATGTCTGTCCCACGAGAATGACCTACCCCAATCGCACAGCGCATTTTACGGGTGCCGAAACTCAACGGATCGTCTGCTCTTCATCGCGGTAAGAAGTACGAAAACACTACAAAGCATAAACACCCACGAAGAATTTAACCACTCACTCGCACGTTTCTTTTCAGAATATCCTGAAACCGGCACGCTTCTTTTCCATTCGCGAAAAAACGATCGATTATCCTGGCGACAGCGTGCCAAAAGGGCACGTGCGCAACGATCAAATAAGCGCGATTTGGTGCTACGACTTGACCGGCTACAAGAAAGGCGGTTACTGCAACATCACCGGCGGCGGCGTCAACAAGACGAGTGTTCAATTGCGACTGTATCAATTGGAACGCAATAAGCCGCTCGCGTTCAAGGTGGAGATTTACGGCCGTACCAGCGGCGATTCACGTGCGCTGCGTTAATTAATCATAATGTCGCATGCGATAATCGTAACTCATCATAATAAAGACATTCATGAAAAATGAAAGCGTCATTATGCGCTGCATTTAAACAGTAATTCTCGCGCATGAAACCGAATTAAACGCATAAATGAACGGAGCTATTTATTTAATGTTTATCGCTAATTAACACCAAGTGCACCACGTATGCAAGTATACGCAATAACGATTGCATTCAAACAAAGTGAAAATTCTAGCGTACACTCAACTTACATTTTATACATGCATATATACATCTGCGAAAATAAACACGGAAATTTCCAATAGCGAAACCAAAATAAAATTCGTGTCAAAAGAACATGCAAACAAATATAAACAAGGAAGCATCGCTTCGTGCGCGCGTCCGAACCTCAGCGAAGCGTAGATTATTTTAGAATTAAGCTTTCGTTTGTAGTTTATAGCATTTTAATTCGACGACCGACAGACGGACGGACACTCGAGAGTGGAGAATCGAGTGAAGATTTGCGCAAAGTAAGTATCATCATCATCATCATCATCCACCACTACAGCTACCGTGCGTTTTGCTTCTGTCATTTGCTCAATTCATGGGTATAATTTATTCCCCATGAATGCGCGTGCATCTTTTACATCTCTGCATGTGTATGTGGAGCGTGATCGCGCAAAACACTTGAGAAGTGATGAGATTTCAAATACCCACGCACGCCGCGTCAAAAATAGATAGGGATTGAAGCATCGCAATCGTCGTAGTCGTGTGCGCGTGCGAATATGGGCCAAACCAATAAGTAATTTTTAAGCGGTGAAATAAAAATCGGTTGCACACACGCACTGCCAACCAGAAATGCGCTCGCAATTCAAACGCTATAAATTTGTTTTTCGCACACATCCAAAACGTAATATATGGGCATTATTTTTTCTTCGCATAAAACACTCAGCTGCAAGCAAATGAGTAAAATACGTCATCGATTGGCAATCAACCGAAAGGCAATTGATAAATTAACACTTTGCGCAGTGCCGTGCGAAAACGTCGTCGTGCACGTTTGCGACGAACCATAAAAGGTAACGCGCGAATTATTCATGCGCTTGACTTTGCGCATTTTACTTTCCGTACACGCGCATATACAACTTTTCCATTGCTTTAATTACAGTGCACACTTGCACTGCAACTTTAATAAATATAATTCGAAACAAGTAATTTCTCAATTGATCACGACGCATAATAGGCGATAGCCATTTACCGCGCACAGATGGAAAATGCGTTGCATGCCTTGAATGAAAGTCAAGTGCAGTGCAACAAGAAGAAAGATTGTAATCGCGTCGCATTGATTGAGAATACTGTCATATAGTTTATTTTGCACGAAAGGTAGCATTGTCAATAATGAAACGTAAACTGCACAGACCGGCTTGCCGAAGCCGATGCAGATGACGATGATGATTCATCTCTCACACTTCGTAAACAATTTTCAATCGCGAACAAGAGGAGACACACACGTTTCTGTTGTTTATGTGTTGTCGCATGCATGCATGCATGCTGGGCGCACCTAACAATCGTGGTATACAAGAAGAAGCAAAGCAAAACTTCTCATTGCATTGCTAAGATTTCTCTAGAGCGTGGCGCTGTAAACTGCTCGCGACAGCTTTATGTTTACATACATATAAACAATAACTGATTAACTTTAAATTTATAACTAAGTATGCAAAACCTTGCCCAAATTTATACCGGTTGCTGCTGCTGTCGTATTGCAAATACCACTAAAACCAACAACATGTTTCGCATTAACCCATAACAACGGATTGATCAAGTCCGTATAAATATTTCCAGCGCATTATAAATTAATTCAAACTGCAATTAAGTTGGCAGAGCGCGCATATTAAATAGCATTCATTCCGTGTAGCTAATTAAAAATCAATAAAATGCATTCATCATCATCTTTAGCACGAATCGAATGGACGCGAATTTGTTTTAATTTCATGCCAAGAAATGCTAAAAGCAAATATATACATCGAATGAATGCAATTGCAATGATGAATAATCGCTGCACTCAATTCTGAAAACTAATTAAAACCCAACACTTCGCTTCCAGCCGGCTATCATTTGTTATTGTTCATTCTAACCGTGTCGATAAACCAACATATTACATTAAGATTCCCCGAACGCATCGAATTATTATATTAAATTATGTTATATATTTCATAATAACCGAAAAAAACAACGAGAATAATCCACAATGTTACATAAATGGAGTTATTTCATCAAAACGAAATTTTATTATTGCAAATGCGAGTGTGCGTATTCTTCGAGGTGGAAAGCCGCCGCGGCACGCAAAAGAGAGCTATATTCATATTAAGTAATTTTTGTTGCAAAGCCTGCCGTAGTAGAAAACAGTTACGAAAGTAACGTCATAATACCGTTAAGTTGTTTCAGTTTAGCGTTTTGTTCAATTTTCCGACACATCACAAAATTCAAGTGTTCTTACTCACACACTCACTCATCGCATGAACATCAAATGCACTCGATGCCATACAATTCACGTAAAATCACACGAGAATGTCTACAACATTAAGTACATTTACTTGCTTGCTTGCTTACTTACTTACTTACGTATTTAAAATCTTCTAACTACTACTTTCTATACTATTTGTAAATCACGTCAACCGTGTGTAAATAATGAATAGCAACTTGATGAATACTTCTAAATGCATTAAATGTGTGCATAATAATAAATCGATAAGTGGATGGTTAGTTGAATCCGATAAGATTATTGATCTATTAGAACGTGCGCGTCCGTCTCGTAACGGAACAATGAGGAAATCGAACAAAGACTCCAATTACCTGCGCGCAAATGAGCAAAACAATTTGCGCGCTAAACGACTTGGAAATATTTTATGACGTTTGCCAAACGCCGTGCGCGGTTATCTATTTTCGGGCTGGTGAAATCGCGAATCGTGATTCATTATTACTCATCACACACGAAAAATGCTCCATTACTTTTTATTGCAGCTAAAACCCAAAGATTTCGTTTATTTCACAAACAAAAAATAGTCGTGTGTTTTATGGAAAGTTACATCTCATACTGCGCACAGCACACAATACAGGCGTCATTTCTTAATCTATGCGGAAATCCGATCTTTGATTGCGACAAATTGCCACTTTCTTCGCGATATGCATGCAATGCGTCAAGCTTCAAGTATTTACGCGCGTCTTATTCTTACGCAGTTCTTGCTTTGCGCAACAAACGCACAATTCGCACAATTAAAAGCAAAAAAGACGCTGGGGTCTCAACCATGACAACAGCGCACACCTATTACGGTATCGTACATTGAACACACAGTCCTCCAGCTACGAATGTATTATTAATGGCAACCCATTATTTATTACGTGCACTGTCACATGCACTTAAATGCACATTGCACGGCCTGTTAGCGCACTATAACTGCCATTTATTCGATAGTCAAACAAACAGGTCCTCCGTGATTAGCGGCGCGAGCGGCATGCATGCATACATGTGGAGGGCATTTTGTTCAATACATTTGTGCATTGCGACATTGTGGCGGGTTCGTCGTCGTAGTCGTAATCGTAGTCGTCGGCGGCGAATGCTCTCCGCGGCGAATCGGTACAGAAAAACCCGGAAGCGCGCGACCGTGCAGCCATACAGAGTATGAAGAACGAGTTAACATACGATATCAGTTAACACACTCACTACACACTGCCTAGAATATGTACATCTACATCAACTCATTTGCAATTTGTACGTGCTGCATGCACGAGACGACAACAAGAGCAAAGTGATAGCATTGTAATCGAATGACGTACAAAGAGAAGCACTGCATAGACGTCTGATAAAAGAGACGCGCGCGCTCGTTAATTGCACTATTGGGATATAACAAATGCCCAACAAAGGCTTGCGCGCATTTCGTTTTCCTTTCGAGAGCGTTTTTGCTCTCACACGACGAAAGCATTAAAAATGGCAATGTTATTAAAACTATCAGAGCGTAACAAGACAAACGCCATGCCAAAGACATTAGAACCACCTGCAACATAGATGGTTGGTAAACTTGAACCAAAAAATGACTGCGCCTGTATTTAAATACAATAAACATAATCGAGTAAAAAGTGCACGCGTCGCGCCGGTCAAACGAGACATCGAGTCACCAACAATAACAGCAGCAGCAGCATCATCACATTGACTGGCGGCTACCGTGTGTCGCACACGTCCGTTCCGAATGAATGAATGAATAATGCATGTCGCGCGTTCATCCACAACCGATACAATTGCACGTCGCCGACAACGACAGTGCCGGCATGCGGGTATTTGATATGTGGAGTAGGTGCGTTGTCCTGATAGTCCTGATCGTCCTGACTGTGTGTGTGCTCCGAAAAGAGTGCAATTTTTGTTCACCAAACACGTCCGTTCCTATCTGCCGGTTCGCGCATTGCGCATCTCTCGGCGAAACGCGTTGTTCGCTTGTATATCAAGCGCCTCCGATTGAGGTCGTTCTGTTTTATTTCGGGTGCGCGCGTTCAGTGCACTCGTCGTCGCCGTTGTCTATAATACGCACACAAATAAATCAGAACACAAGCAGCAGCAGTTAGCAAAACCGCTTCGCCAGTTATGCGAATGTAATTAATTATTGCGTTCAAAGTACAATAAATAATAATCCCACTGTGCGCGCAGCTACCTAAGCTATGATGCAATTAACCAGCTGTAACGTAGACAAATTCGCTCGGAAATCATAACATCGTGAAAATTTGTATTTGCGTTAAATGTTCAAAATAACATTGAGTCATTTGCTTCATTATTTTGACCGACCGCAATTTAAAATAGTCACAGGACCCAAAATTATATTTTGCTAATGATGAGAG
>JARJDV010000701.1:0-37603 GCA_030264675.1 Anaulacaspis nigra | reverse complement strand
TAATGATAATAATGTAAGTCATATTTTAAAAACTCGTTATTATCATTATCAATATCCATGCATGTAGGTTGTGGTTGTTCATTCCTTAGCTGAACAGATGGTTCACTTTCTTGCCTTTTGGAATTATTGCCGTGAAACAAAACTAATTGAGAATCAGTAAACTTACTACTAATTGATTTCTTGAAGGAATGGGATTTTTTTTCAGCATCTTCCCTGAGATACTATAATCCTCATCAACACAATGTTTATAAAGGATGATTTTCCTGGTTGCCATTCATTATCAAGTCCAATTGCCTGGACCCATTTGGCTTAAAGAACAATCTATATTCCTTCTCACCGGTGTGTTCAATAACCTAAAACATTATCCGTAGTCACACAACAGCCTTTCACTTTACAATATTGAGGAATTTTTAATTTTAATATTCAAATAAATTAAACTGCCACTAAAGCTTTCAAAAAAATCTTCAAAAACAGAATGCAAGCAACAGAAAGCAAAGCATGTGACGATCGTTCTTATGCACCCGAGCAACTCAGAACTGCTCAGAACAACTGCACACAACTACAATACCCCCAAACAACTGCGATTGCCCCGAACTCGCCCGAGAAATTGTTCCCCATTCAATTTTTTGATCTAAATCGACAGCCAGCTTAGACCAGCTTTTGTATTGAAAGCCTATACCAGCCAACGGTGGTGCTACATCTAGAGTTTTTCCATATCTATGGTCAGCATAGACCTATAGGGTTTATCCATATCTATGGTAGTCAATGTGGTGAAAAAATATTTATTTTATCACAATTTGTTTACATATACATTTAATTTGTATTTTGAACAACAGTGTTATATAAAATGGATACATGTCGTCCATGCGGCTGCAAAGGATGTAGAACATGCTTAGTATGTGAAAATGAGCTAGGAATTTCAAAAGAAGTGCAATTTGATAAATCAAATGGTGTGTATGTTTATTGCAATGAATGCCAAATGGCTTGGCCAGGTTGGGATATGGATCTGTATAAACAACACCCTAAACATAATGGTACACCAATAAAATATCCTGGTGTAGCAGTCTATCTGAATTTCCTCACTGATGTTGAAGAAAATGAAGCCCTAGGTGCAATTGAAAATATTGAATGGGATCTATCACAAAGTGGTAGAAGGAAACAAAATTTTGGTCCTAAGTGTAATTTTAAAAAGAAGAAACTAAAAGTGGGTCCTTTCCATGGATTCCCAAAAAGCTTGCAGTTTATTCAAGAGAAATTTAAGTCATTTGATGTCTTACGTGATTTTCAAACTATTGAACAATGTACTTTAGAATATGATCCTAAACGAGGGGCATCAATAGATCCTCATATTGATGATTGTTGGATATGGGGAGAAAGGATTGTTACTGTCAATCTGTTATCTGATTCTGTTTTAACAATGACACCCAACTCCAAACCATCAGCATATAATTTGTCAGAAATTGAATTGTATCCAAGTGTAATGATGCAAGGCAGTAAATCATATAAAATTAAAGACATTGAAAATGGGCCTATTGTTAGAATACCAATGCCAAGGAAGTCATTGTTAGTTATTTATGGCCCTCCTAGATATGACTGGGAACATCAAGTATTAAGGGAGGATATCAAAGAAAAAAGAATATGTTTAGCATATAGAGAATTTACTCCACCATATTTAGCAAATGGTGTCAATTTTGATAAGGGCAAGGATATTTTGGAATTGGCACAACAATTTTTTTAATTTTGTTAAACTATGTAAATGTAATTTTTTATTTGTAAATAAATATCATAAATTTTAAACTTGAAGTGCTGGTCTTGCATGTTTACCCTCCAATTTTTCATTTGTGAATGAATATCCAGTTCCACCCTGTAATCACATATATACGTAAAATAGTATGACAATATAATAAATTCAACTTACTCTTTGCATTACAATAATATCTTTCTCAGTTAATTTTTCATTAGTAAGTGGATGTATCCAATCTTTTTTAATAATCCTTTCAACACAATCCATAGTAACAACATCGCCCCTGTGCACACAAACGAAATTAATCATATAAAATAAGAAAATTCGTAAATATTTACGTAGGTCGTATGACAGCACATGGAACTGAATTGCTTAGTATGTCATGTGTAACTGCACACATGTAGCGATTTTCCTTAGCTATGAGAGATTTCTTGTCAGATGCATCTTTAACTTCTTTAAACTTAACTGGAATCAAATCCTTTACCTTAATAGGTTTACCAGACACAGGGCAAGGAATTTTACTATCCTAAAAAGTATTCAATCATTGTAGTTTTTCAATGGGATTATCATTTTAACTTACTGGTTTCTCAAGTTTAGGTTTTTCTGCTTCTCTAATCTGTCCAGGTACCCAATAGCTAGGCAATTGTTTATCTTTACCATTGGCCATATTAGAAATGGACTGAGATGTTGAAGGTTTACTTTTAAAACCATCAATTGGTTTGCTTACAATATCATTTTCAGCATTGAGAAAACTGGCAACCTTCTTGTTTGTTGCTTCAACAAGTTTTTGTTGCATCTCATCCTCTTCTTTCTTCCTTAATCTTTCATATTCCTTCATTTTTTTTGCATACTCTGTTTTCTTTGTGATAATGTATTGCAGTATAACTTCTTTGTCAAATAAATAGCCATCCTTACTGAAAAACAGATCCATGAATATCAAATCTTACCTTATAGTACCTTATATCGCTGATTACTTACGTTATAACTGGATTTCTGCAGGGTTGTAATGAAAGAGAGCAACAATCAAAATCCTTCACTGAGTCTTTACCTAATCTTTTAGAACTTGTGCCATAGCCAGATGCTGCAGCGTCTTTTTTCTTCTCGTGATAGGTGTACACAGCACCTGCAGTACAGTTCCTAGCATGTCGTGTCATTTTTCACCGTTTTATAGTAAAACAACAAAATTATATTCTCGATTGTTGTGTTATTGCGATTCTAACCTTTACTAAACCACCACTCGAACCTTGTTGTTGTATTTATAATCGAATATTAGGTGTGATTAGCTGTGCACTACACCGAACTCCAACGAACTGTTTCCCTAATTTCAGTTGATAATAATAATAATATTAAATTATTACTGATTATTATTGTGTCGCCGATTACCATGCACAATTATAGTAATTGAAGTTTTAAAAATTGCCTATAGCTTCAGAATACAATAATTGATGATTAGTATTCAGTACGGACCAAGAAGTCAAACGGTATTATTATCAAAATGTGATGTTCTAAAAATTGCCTATAGTTTACCAACTCAAAACCGGGTGATTAGTATTCGATACAGACGAGATATATGTACCTAATAGCCAATAGCCTACTCAAGCCTACTGTATCATACATAACAAATAAACGTGTAACCCAGTGTAACCTGGAGGTTGCCGTTTCGGAAGTGCATTGTCTGTTATGAACTAATTATTAAAATGAATCTCGAATTACTAGGTACGTGGTGATAATTGTTGTTAATTTCTTAACTAAATGTCAATAAAATATGTTTCAGAATCATTTGGCCAGAATTACCCTGAGGTATTGAATGCTTTTTATTACTTTATTGCAGTTGAAACAATCTAATACGTTTACAGGAATTTGATGGCACTTTAGATGGGTCTTCAGTGGCAGTTACATGCTCGTTTAATAAAAGAGGAACATTGCTTGCTGTGGGATGTAATGATGGTAGAATAGTGATATGGGATTTCTTAACACGAGGAGTTGCAAAAATAATATCAGCTCATGTTCATCCTGTGTGCAGTATTAGTTGGTCGAGAATGGGTCACAAAATTGCGTCAGCATCTACTGACAATACAGTATGTATATGGGTAGTGTTAACTGGTGAATGTGAACAGAAATACAGGTTTCCATGTCCAGTACTAAAAGTACAATTTGAGCCAAGGGGAGTTGAAAGATTATTAGTGTGCCCAATGAGACATGCAGCTGTATTAGTTGATACAAATGGTGGTCACCAAGTTTTGCCCATTGATGAAGATGTATGTCACTTAGCTCTTTCAATAGGCATTTATAATAATTTGTGCATTAATTGTTCTAGGCTGATTTAAATATAGTTGCTTCATTTGATAGGCGTGGCGAACATGTATATACAGGAAATGCAAAAGGAAAAATATTAGTTTTAAATGCAAGCACATTGGCTGTAAAAGCTAGTTTCCGAATTGTCTTGGGCACATCGAATGCCACAGCAGTGAAAAGCATTGAATTTGCTAGAAGAGGAGAGTGAGTGTTTTATTATGTCTATTATGACGTAATTCAATTAATCAATTTCTTTTAGTTGTTTTCTGATAAACACTGCTGATAGAGTAATAAGAGTTTATGATAGCAAAGAAGTTATTGCATGTGGCAAGGATGGAGAGCCAGAGCCCATTCAGAAGCTTCAGGATTTGGTGAATAAGTAATGATATTGAATACAAGTTATAATCACAAAGGAAGCTACATTATTGTGTTTTAAATTAGGACGACATGGAAGAAGTGCTGTTTTTCTGGAGATGGAGAATACATTTGCGCTGGATCTGCAAGACAGCATGCGCTTTATGTTTGGGAGAAATCTATTGGAAACTTGGTGAAAATTCTACACGGTACCAAAGGGGAGCTCCTATTGGATGTTGCATGGCATCCTGTGCGCCCCATTATTGCAAGTATTTCATCAGGAGTTGTAAGCATTTGGGCGCAAAATCAAGTTGAAAATTGGTCCGCGTTCGCGCCTGATTTTAAAGAACTTGACGAAAACGTCGAATATGAAGAGCGCGAAAGTGAATTTGATCTTTCCGATGAAGATAAATCAATTGCCAGTGGAGGCGATGCTAAAGAAGATACCGAGTGTGATGTAAGTTTACAAGTATTATTAATTTACCTTTATCTAATACTGACTAAATAATAGGTCGACGTCGTTGCGATTGATCCGGTTGCTGCATTCTGCAGTTCAGATGAAGAAAACGAAAACACTGATTACCTACAGTTTCTTCCAATTGCTCCAGACGTTGAAGAACCCGAAGATAATTGGGTGCAAGAAACCAATGCCCCAGCACCACAGCAACAGAATGTGGGATCACCTCCAAGTAAAAAGAAAAAGTACAAGTCCTACGAAATTCAGTTGCAGCACGCTAGTGATGGTGCGTATTTAGATAGCAGGTGGAAATCATCATTAATAAATACGATGCTTATTTTGTAGAAGTACATCCAATGCTTTTAAATAATAAGGCGAAAGATAAGCAAAGCGCAATTGGCGGCAAGAAAACGTTGGGACGACAACGGCACAAGTGATCTGTGCACGTGCAAATAGATGCAAATTTCATGTTGTGCATTAAGCATGATTACTGATGTAATAACATCCTCTATTGTCTATTGGCTTATGTGTTATTATATACAATAAGTTAAATATTTACAAAAATATTACTCACTTTCTTTTATGAAAATCATGAAGTTACTAGCAATAATTATTATTAAAGGCAGGTTCGTTAGTGTTCGCATATAAACATATTCTATGTTCGCCTTGTTGTGGCATATATTCACAATCAAACTTTCATTATCTGTGTTTTGCTCCTGTATTCTAGTATAATTTCATTACAATCATCTTGAATATCATCCATCATCATATTATTATTGTTCTTGCATTTTCTTCGATTTTACCTTTCAACAAAAACAATAAATTAAAATCGTATATTTATAATTTTTGCAATTCGAGCGGCGTATAAAAGGAGATTATAATTGAGAATACTAAAATAGAGAAATATAAAAGGATTGATTGGCCGGTTGCAATTTTTGAAAAGACAAGTAATACATTTGTTCTATGGCTTTGATTCTTTCTTTTTAGTATGGTTGAAAGTATACGTATTAAGAGCTGCATGTAGCAACAATCATCAATAATTAACTTTGGTTTAAGCAGCGGGTCAGATGTTTGCTTCCGTATTCTTTGCTTCCAATATCTTCACGAGTCAAAATCAAAAACACCTTTACAAAAAAGATTAAAAATTACAACATAAAATAATACAATTAATATTGTTAGGAACCAAGTGCTTATAAATTATTAAATTACTTAATATTATTTATAATATTGTATGATGATTTCGCCAATGAAAATGTTCTTGTAACTATCATTGTTTCGAAGTTAAATTTTGTTGCTTTTATAATATCGTTTTCAGTTTACCTCATACTGAATGTATGTATATCTACATTTATACAAAAAGGAAATGCGAAAGCTTTCCAAACCAGTGGAAAGATTTCTAATATTATATTACTCATTCATAAATTACATACGAATACGCACTTCTTCATTGCCTGACAATCAGCAAGTTTTCATCATAATTTAACGAACGGTGTGACCTAATTCTTTTTACATAATAGGAATGTTATGCCCGCTACTTGTACTCTCGTTGGCTTTACATGCACAAAGCTGGGCTGAATTATTATTGCCTTTATAAAATTTAATTGTTCAGTGCGCTCTAACATCGCTAAAAACTCCGCGGAATACGTGGGAGGTATTTAGTCTTTGACAAATCAATTATTATCATGCGCAATATGAGCATATAAGACATTTGTTCAACTCTAGAAAGATTTGGATTTGCTGCTTTCTCTCTACCCATATATTTATAAAAATAAAATAAATAAAGAAATAATATTAATGATGGTTTTAAATTGCATCAAGGGACTAAGACACAAACGTGTATTTTGTGTGATTACCTTGAAGCATTATTCAGTGATAGCTGCTATTATATAGAGGGACGGGGAAAGCTGTATAGCATATATATATAATAATATATATAGATCTATATAACAAGTGCCGCACTGTATAAGTGCTGCCTTTACCGGTGAAAGGCCAACGCGTATAAATATTAGCTTTATACATTTTGATTAAATAAAGTTCATATCATTTTTGTTTCCATAAACTTCTCCCATCAATCACCACTAACTTAATTTACGTTCACTTTGATTTCATTTTTGGTCAAGCTTTTTCGGTTTTACTCTGTTCGCCTCTTTGCATTCTACGCTCCAGTTGCAGCATCAACATACCCTGCCAATGTACTAATCGGCAAAGAGAGACCCCAGAAAATCGTTCCCGCGTAAATGATACTGATATCAATAAATACTACAACAATTTGTTTATTAACTGTTCCAGCAGTGCTAGTCAAACTACGTAGGTCATGGGTTGTGTCGGGACGTTGTTAGGAGCGCGGTTTCTTGATGCTGCGACTGCTGCTGTTGCTGTTGATGCACATGCAATAAACGCTTTTCCGGTGCCGTTATCATCGCCACCGAATGCTGATGATCCGAGCTGTGCTGTAGATGCGCAGACAGTGGCGGTGGCGTTTGAATTTGTTGCTGTTGTAACCGCTGGTGTTGTAAATGGTGTTGATGCTGAAGTATTACTGCAAGTGGCAGGTCCGGATTGGGCGTATTCATCGTCTTCCACTTTACGCCAAAGACAGGTCGCGCTTGCGGATATATGCTGTCCACACAATCCTTATTCATATTTGATAGTTTGGCGCGCCTCTTATAATGTAGGTAGGTCATAGCGCAAACAATAACGACAAGGAAAACGGCTATCGTCGCACCACCAGCAATACTCGCTTGTGACAACATGTAATCCCGATTCGATTCTAAAATAGATAATTTCATTAGTCATTGCGCTTCATACAAACAAGAAGTTGTAATGACATACGCAAATATGATCGGTCCAAATCTTTGTATTCACATCGAACGCCCATGTATCCAGGGGAACATCTAAAAACAAATGCAATTTAGTTTTTCAATTTCTCGTACAACTTAAAAGTCAAGTTGAACATACTCGCAATTATACAGCAGGGATGGACCAATTTTCACAGTAAAACATCGGGCTCCATTCAAACAATACCATGCCGCGTAATCCGGCGGACACTCGTACGTATGGAATGTTACATTCGGTCGCGATGTCGTCGGCGGCCGGGGTTTCGGTGTTGTGCGGGATGAACACGCATCTGTAACAATACACAAACTAAGTACATCGTACAAATTCAGACATTCTCCGCCGCGGCGATAACATATTAATAACAAGCACATCGCACAAAACAGGTTCATAGCGGCGGCGGTTATTATTTATGCCTACTTCAATTCCTGGGGCATGTACGGCATCAAAATCAAAATATCACTAGCGCCGAAGTGCTTAGCGACACCGGCACGGAGCGTTTCTCATCGTTAATAACGCAGCAGGCACAGCGAGCAAACTGGGCCTGCTAGGCCTCTCCGCTACAAATATCCGTGTGTCTATCAGTTACACTCGAGAAATGTACAATAACTTTTACAACTAGCCGATACATATACCTACATCTCTATATCCTCGCAGCGCACACTATTGATTTGTTCATTCTCGCCGTTGTACAACTTTTAAAGTAAATCGTTGCGTTTCCAAGTTGCGCGCTCCGAGCGCGGCGCACGCATAAAAACCAAATCGTCTGTGTGAAACTTGTTACTGGCGTTTAGTTTATTTTTATTCAAATTCCACAGGTGATCTCAGCGAAGAATTGAACATTTCATTCCGCATGTGTGTACGTATATATAACTATGTTAAGTTATTCTTTGGTGGTCCGGTTCTCTTCATCCCACATACATGCATAACAATGCTTCACACGCTCCGGCTCTCCGACTTCATTCGTAAGCGTAAAACTTATCAATAAGTAAATAGAATTCGTACTATTCGTGCATCGCAACAATGAAGAATAATACACGGTGCGAGTAATAAAAGCCAACCCGTTCGTTGGTTCGTTCCTTGCAGCGCCAACAACGGCTCGAAATCAGATTGAACGCATTCCGATGGCAAGTTAATAAGTTTATCTTGTCGCCACATGTAAAATGCCGAGCGAGACATATAAATATCAAAATGCTTGGTAGGCCAGCTTGCAAACGCGACGCGACTATCTGTTTGAGAAGGCAATTAAACGGCAATCAATAAAACTCCAAACAGATCCCACCGATGCGATAATGAAGAAGCGTTCGGATGAATTGTGTCGGTGCATCACACATCGCGTCGGGGACCATCCATTTCTTCGCGTCACGTCTGCGTGGCGCACAGCTAATGAATGTAAATAGGTGGCGTCTAGCCGCCACGGCTGACTCTTGTTTGGCCCGTATCGCCAATGCCCAGCCGTGTCCAGTGCGACAACGATAATCATCTCTCAATTCGGCGGTGTGAAAAATGCAGTGTCGCCTTAAAACTCGAATACCAACACCCAAGAAGAGGCACCACGCAGAACAACACGCTCGCGTTCCACTGCACCTCCACTGAGATGAGCAAGGGCCCAGCCAGCCAGCCAACCAACCAACAAACAACAACATCGCCGCCGCAGACCATCAACAAATTCATTGCGTGCAGAGTGGCGCCAAATTCAAACTGGCGGCACAAATAATAATTCGGCTGCTCGTAGAGAAACATGATTTACAGCCGACGTGCAGGCGTTTCTTAATAATTGAATCATTTATTATGTAAATTCAACTGGAATGCTGTATATGATATGTGCGGAGAGTGCTGGGCTGCGCTCGTCAACCAAAACAAATGCAAAGCCAAGCCAAAGGTATGAGAAAAGGCATCGAGGTGCCGGTCTGCTTGTTCCCACAAGATTTATAGAACACCAAATACCCGAAGAACACGGAGAACGCGAGCGCTCGCGTTGACTTCACGCCCCGCACTATTTCATCCCAAACTGACCATATCGAAAGCTAAATAGCAACTTGAATAAGCCGGACGACGTTCGACAGTGAAGCGAGTAAACTCGCTTGTCTCGATCATGATAATGTCCAACTCTCGATTATCCTATCATTTTGAGCGGCGACATTCCACTCCAATTTGTACTTTTATAGCGACAACTAATTCCGCACTCCATAATAATTTAATCTCCCGATCACGACGAGAGCAGCGTACCTTAATTAGAAAAACGTTAAAAACAGCTTACAATTGGCTTGCGGTCGCCCCGCGGCGCACGGCAATTATACACATCGAGCAAATACGCAAAGCAAACACAAAACCAATTGTTTGATGCTTGATGAAAGCGGCGAGTGGTAAATGGACCGCAACGAACAAAGATTTTCCCTCGCGTTCGTCCGCCTGTGGATAAGTGAGTCCTTTACGTGCTTCTCAAGACCACCTACAAGCGTAATGACAGGGCTGAACGCGCCGAAAAACGATGCATCAACACATCGCAAAGATCGCGCCATCCATTGTGTCCACCGCGCTCATCTGTTGTTGTTAGTTTAGTAGCGCGCGGCGGCGGCAACGTTGACGTTCACGTTGACGTGTGTGATTAAATCCCATGCCGACTCGCCATGACCGACGAATAGGGCGCAGGAGGTATGGTATGGCATGTCACGTCACGAAATGCTGCACAATTCAAATAAATTCACACACAATAATGCGCCAACCACTAACAAGCGTACTCAATTGCGAATAAAACAAGAAGCGCAAGCAAATACCGATTCGCTTCCCATGTTACCGGCTCGGCCCATGGCTGATGTTGATGATGCGCGCGGCTTTGGACAGGCGAGGCGACCGTCCGTGCAAATTACAGACCGCCATCGTAGCACTCTAATTACCTCTCGCCGTTTGTTTTATTATTATTATGATAATAATGCCACTTGGCCACCAATGTACATCGTCGCCTTCTTAGCATAGCATCGCATCGCATTGCGCCGGCTATAAAGTAGGTATGACGGTCATAATTCGATTGGATTGTTTGTTAACGCTTGTCTTTCACATGCGCTTCCCGGCCGTGGCAAAAGGAAAATATAGAGCGCGGACGCGCGAGCGCTCCTTCTTTAAATCTTTGCCGACATCAAGCCGGGCGGCATGTTTGTTTAGCTAACTGGCACTCCACCCACTGACACAAGAAAGTCACAATCATCAACTCATAGGGCGACGAACAAATATTTGCCCATAAGTCAGTCAGTCAATCGCACATATTTGCTGATAGCTGCACATAAACACCGCTGGAATGCAATGCTTATCACCCGAATGGCCCGACGATTATTAAACGCAACGCGCTAAACAATTGTCCAATAACTTGGATATGATTAGCGCGCGCACGTCGAGATGCGATTAGCCAGGCCAATATGTGTGCCAGGTGGTTGACGTGACGGTAACCGGCATTTAACTTGTGCATATTTCTGGGGTAAACTGTAAATTATAATCCTAATGACCTCTGCCGCAGCGCACACATCTGCAAGAAATTACCTTTTTGCGCGCTCTATGCGCCGCATTCGTCTGCGAAGCTGCATTTTTATTATGTGGCCTTATTAGAGAGGCAAAGACGACGTGTGGTGTTGTGCGTGTTTTGTGTGTGGCGCAGCAGCCAAGCGAGAGGAGACACAAAACTATGACGATGATGATGATGAAGCTTCGCGGATGAGAAAAATGGGCAGCGGACAAAACGCAAACAAAACACCAGTTGGTCCCGCCACGCTACTGCTGCTGCTGCTGCTGCCGGCTGAAGAGGAGACACCGCAAGCGCGCAACACAATAGCGATCAAATTATAAAGTGATGATGCGCGCAAATTTTTTCACCCAAAGCGCGCACTACGCTCAAAGCAAACGCTTTAATCTTGTTTGCTGCTGTTGCTGCTGCTGCTGCTGCCGGATTGTCGCTCCGGTTCGACGTCTGCAATGCGCCGCACATCGCGTTTATATTATCCAAGGAAGAGAACCCGATGACTGATGATCGCATTCGACGGCCATTCATTCCGCATTTAAATTCTTCATTTGCATTGCCGTTGTTGCGTGCGAACATCGCGCGGAATTCGTATCGGAAGCGCGCGCGCGCAAAACACGCAGTCATCGCAAGCGATTTAGATAAAACTCGCGCCGTACAACGTGTCATCTGTCAGAAATCAATTAATTAAGCGTTTAACATTAATGAAATTCCAAGGGTTGTGTGACAGCGCCAACAAATAAATAAAACTTGCGAGAAGCGGTGGCAGCGGCGGCGAACGAGGAGGGTAACGTGTGCGCGGGCGCGCGCTCTTGTTCTCAAAGCTATTATTACGCGGAGGAATGATTTGTGCCCGAGCAGGCCTGATTAACCTACTGAATGAGCTACCTGCCCATTTAAACCAAGTTCGTTTAACTTACCGAAACGCTGGAATGCGTTTTGGAAGGACTGACCGAAGGAGTACGCGCACAACACACTCCTTCTCGCCCCGTTCACATCACATCCACTCAATTCTGGCTCGCGTTCTCGCCACACACCACCATGCCATACATAGCTGACAGATATGATATAAACTCATAAACCGAATGCATAAACGGAGCACACACAAACGCCAATTTAGATGCGAGATTACCGCCGTTTATTATAAATGCATCATAAAAATTCCGATGCTAATACCTTTTTTCGTTTGGGGCAGTGCGCGCACGCTTATGTGTATCTGTTGTGTTTCGTTGAAAGATAATTTGTACAAATATTTTAATTAATTGTTAATTACTTTTTAATTCATTCCACCTCGTAAATCCCAAGCGATTCCCCTAATATTGCACACACGCGTGCGATGCGCGTCGTTTTTCCCATGTAGCCAATAATTAGAATAACATAACATTCAGGTAGATTTAGCATGAGAATGCTACTTGCAAATATTATGTGTTCAATAAGAGGGAAACACTAAACATGCAGATGACAATAAGATAAGACGATAAGATTAGACCGCAAAGCTTGCTTGCCAAATCGTACAAGATGAATACAAGTACCAAACCACAATGCACATTCTGCTAAGGTAAGTAATAATGTACGCCCCGTTTAATTCTAATCGGATTTACTTGAAGATGCCATTTTCATGCTCATTTGACCAAACATATTTACGTCTTGTAAAACGCACCGAAATCTGATTATACTCATTGCTAATCGCAAATGACATTTCGGGTTTTCCCATCATCCGTCATTCTCTTTTTTCTCTATTAAGAAAAACTGGGAAAATTGGCAGTGCGCAACACCCAGCTTCGGACAATGCTCAAAAAGGCACACGCATAAAAGAATTATCAATAAGTAATCACATTGAATCTGTGCCGTTCGAGAGCAGTAATCAAAGGAGGGGTGGCAATGCTGATGGTGGACACTGCATTACTGGGACAAAATCCATTTTGACAGATCAATGGCCCGCGATTGACGGTTAGGCGGCATGTGCTCGACCAATTTCTATTGCAATTCGATTGAAACTCAACTGGTCATTCAATTCGATTGCCCCCTGGTCGATCTCTATGCGTATCACGTAATATTTAACACACGGCAAACAAGCGTATGAAAAGAAGTAATGGAGGAAATATGATTTCATCCATTAGCCAAAAAGTGGGCAGAAGTCTGCCCGTTGTATTCATCTCTGATAGATGAAATGAAACACCACGCACGTGAAAATTGATGCGCGCGTATTAAATACAATTAAACTAGCTGAAAATTACCCATCTGGTCGCTTTTCGCAAACGGATGAAAAGAAAGTAAATTCGACTTTTAGAAAGGTGAACCGTACAACATATGGACGCGATTGATCGTCTAAGGTGGCAAGCCATAAAATCATTTATTAACGAGAGGCACACGACAAGGCATTATGATGATGATGATCTCAAAAGTCAAGTGATTGCAACTGTGACTTGAGAAAAATGAGGTGCGCCTTTTTCGAGTTTGGAGGACGTGAGGGCGGCATGTAGCACGTGTTGCATTCGATGATGTTAACTAATGTGAAAAATGTTCAAGAGCGCAAAGTTTTGCGCCTCTACCGCAGCACATATGTCGTCGCGGGTGCACCACCAACATCCGACCGGCGGAAAAAAATCGTGCACCGAACAATAAAAAAAGTTTGCCTATTCTTTTTTTCATTATCATGCGCGCAAGTAGCATGTCTAGCAGGCGCAGCATATTCAAACACACGGCCGACGCGGCTGCCGAGGAAGATAATGCGTAAAAGGGCGAAAAATTAAATTAGACCCAAATTAGTAAAGTCAATTTATGTCGATAATAGCCGAGTGAACAACACCGAAAGGCGGCTGAATAGCAAAGAGAGGGGTGGTGAATGAATGGCTTTCTCAAATGAAAATGAGGCATATGGTCGATGTTAATACGATATCGCGTCTGCTGTAATTTAGCGCCGCGTTAATCGCAAAGGGGCACGTGCCATCCAAAAATTCCTTAATTCTTCTCGAAAAATTCAACTTCTTCCTCGTTCAAATTAAATTAAGCGCCATCTTTAAAACTAAGCACACCCGCTGTCCATGCAGCTAAATAGAGACATTTACAAAGCTCACGAAATGTTTATCTTATCACCCGAAACCCATTTCTCATCAAAACAAGCCAACGACCAAGGTGTCAATGCCCATGTTGATGAAGGATTCGCCGCCGGCACACCAATTCCGAAGACGATTCCAAGAAGTCGCCCTCCGCGCGCCCAACCAAAACTGGATAAGGCTAACGCGCGCGCGTTTTTCGATTACGGAGCATTACGAATGCACCGTCAGCCGTGTGGCCACCAAACAGAAATGGGAATGGAACAACAACAACTTAAAGAACTTAATTTTACGTTCCTCCGGCCTAATTTAATTGCTTCGCCGACAAACGTTATCTAAACGCGCGAGGGCACACTGCGAGCGAGTCGTAGAGAAACTTTTTCCTCATTAAGTGTCAATCAATTAATTATTTTCCAAGCGAAACAATGTGACTTTCTCAATTAACGCGAAAAGAAAAAAGCCCAAGCATGTGTTAATAAATAATAATATTAATAATGCCTCTTCATTAGCGAGTGACAAACATTTCGCCAATTAATTTATACGCAAAGAAAATCATTCGTTCACATGTTGTTGATTGTTGTTAGAATACAACAGAGTCCGCATGCCATTGTATTTTGAGAAACACGACACACCACACACGCGAGTGTGCATTGAAATTTGCGCTCTTCCAACTTCTGAGCCAAGAGAGAATCCCGTCATCTTTCTCGGCTCGCCTCTCGACTTCATCAACGTGATACGCGTTATATTATAAATTCAGTCATAAAGGCTGTAAATTAGCGTTTAAATGAAAAACGCGATACGCGTTTTTAAAGCGCTTTAGACGCTGTTGTATTGTAATATTTTTTAATAAATAATAACTGAATTCCGTTCCAGTTCCCATATGACGTCGTCGTTTCTTGTTTGTTTGCATCTTGTTATTCTTCGTCTTATTGTTGTTGTGTGTGCGGCGCGCGCGCACATTCATAATTTTACACCACGGCGATGACGACCAGCAACGGAGAAAAAGTGTGGCGCTGCGCTTTATCGAAAAATCCAGCAGGCCACGCGAATCGCATTCCGAAGAATGCCTTTCACATAATGTTTGTATGCCCGCCTGGTTAGCAGCGCGCGTGTCTGCACTTTGTCTGCAAAAGTGCAACTTTGTTGCGCATTCGCGATGGGTACTTTGCTAAGCATTGAGTAAATAAACGATGGCTGGATATGCATGCGCTAGGCGTCATTTTCGGGGCGTTTTATTTGCGATTTGAAAATTTCTATTTATACGGGGCAAAGACAAATAATGCTAAGATGTGCTGCCGTGCAGAAAATAAACAAGATTGTGTGCGACTCTTGACGCATTCGGCGAGTGTTGTACACTTATTGCACTCCTTTACACGTGCAAGAGCGCGACTCGTGTTCACACACATGGCATGAAAGTATGCTTCACTCCATAATAACCGCGACGGTATTGCCGAGTGTGAGCATGCATGCATCCAAGCAAGCAAGTAGTCCGCAGTCCGCGCAGCTCCTACCTACCATCATCGTCATCATTGGGGGCATTCATTCATAAACTTGTCTGAACTTGTCGCTCATTCATTGATCACACAAGCGAGCGGCCGCAAGTCAGTGCGGGACCGATCCGCCAAGCGATCGCGCCCGCAACAGCAGCAGCAGACACAAAACGTTTTCATTTTCGTCCTTGGTACACACGACAAAAAACGCACATGGCACACATTCGTATATTCTCGAAATATTTCGCAATATTTTTCAATCTCCAATCGAATGAAGCAACCCGCGCAAGTTTCACTTTCAAGCATTAGCATTACAAATCCGCGCTAGGTCTTTTGTCTAAAGTAGCATAGTTGCGCGCGGCTAGGTAAATATAGCACTTATACCCCGATGAGAGCGAGTAAAGCCTTTGTGACACCAATGCGACTGCTGCTTTTTTTATCTGGCGGGCGGCCGGAAAGGGAAGTGACGTGCGTAGCGCCGCGTCATACCGTGACCATTTTACCTAGCTTTATCATCATCGTCATCATCATATGTGTGCGCCGGTTTGCAGTGTGCTCTATGATATTTTACAACATCCGATGACAAATGCGATCGGTTAATAAATTGATCACGTTAAGAAATAATAGAAAATCACTTCACACGCACAGGTAAGCAGCGCCAGCGTGAAACTTTAGCACGACGCGCGTCGTCAGGGTGTTCTTCATTCCTATGACAAGCAGCAGATTTTAATAGAGGAAGTCCGGGAGGGACACCTCACCTCACACACACTAACAACATCATAATGTCCGGATCTCATTTGATATGCATTCTCTCTTCCAGCCAGCAAGGCGATTTCTCATATCCATAATGCTTACATAAGCAGGCAATACGGGTAGAAGACGGTGGACAAACGTGCATACGAAATGCACGAAGAAGCCAAACACGACAACACACGGCTAGTACTGGCGCGGTCTTTACAAGGTGTTGAAAGGAATATTATAGTTTTAGTGTTGGCGCAATTGTAAATTATGTTGATAAACGGCTGACTGCGGCCGTCATTTACCTGCGCGACGGATGTTTCAATTCATTATGCGTTTCGCATGTTTTCCGTGCAAAACAAACATGCATTTTCATTCATTCGCAACAAATCATTAAATCTCCAAGTATTCGACTCGTTACGTTACGAGTTTAAATCCCACCTGTGTGGAAATACTTTCACAGTGCGTGGTGTGTGTTCATCACCGCTATTATTTGTTTTAGTCATTCGAGCGCGACGGGCGCATTGTACTTGGCATTTGGAAATAATAATCAAAGTGACGACGACGGATGGCAAATAAAGGGGTCTTTCAACAACAATTTTTCCTGATTGATACCTGGAACAATGTGACTTACTCGCTGGACAGTGAGAAATAATGAAAGATGTCACGATTGAACTTGATCTTGGCCTTATGATTTACGCATGGGAAATGTACGTTCAGTTCGCAACTGATGCGCGCACTTATTACGTTTTTCCTCTGTTCTATGCGCGTAGAGGAAGGTTGCTTCAAACGTCTAAATGCGTACCGGCCACGACGCACACTGCGCATGCAAGACAACTTCCGGTTCAGAGTTCGAATCAAGAGTTCGTTTTTCTCTCCCTTAGTGACTTCTCTTTTCGTATGAGCGCGCATACTAAAATAGTTACTTTTTCTATTTCATGACCACACAACAGTCTTTGCGTTTTATCTAGCGTATTTGGCTTAATGCGTAGCGTATTTATAAAGTGCTTCGTTTTTTTCTTAATATTTCTGTGCTTGCCCACCTTTTCGACCTATTTTCTCACCCTTGACGTAAAGTGCGATTCGGTTGCAACCATGCCATGCGATGCCTGTCTGTCTGCCTGTTTGGTGTTCAAGTAAGCAGCAGCAGCATTTTTATCATCATTGATGCCAAAATGCGCAATTCCCCTTTTCCGGTGCGCGCATCAGTCGTGGGACTCACGAAATTTTCTGTTCCGTCTTGCTACACATGTCTGTCTTACATACTCACTTCGCGTTAATAATAATGGGTTGCTTGCTCTTTCAAAAGGGTGTTTCTAGGAAACTAACGGGATTGCCATTTGCAAACAAAAAACATTTATCACAGGTAGAAAAACTTTACTTTTTTACGTTTTATCAATGAATCAATAAATTTATGAATCACGCTCGTCTATTGCTCGCTAATTTTTTTTCAGTCTATGCGAGTAAAAACCCATGAGAGATAGAGGAGGATGTTGCCTGAATGAAGCGTAACAAACCGGAAACGCTGTTATTGAATAGTGGAGAGTATGTAATGTCTATCCGATGATACATTACACGTATATACTCAATCAAAAATGCATTGGAATCCTAACCCAAATAAATAAACCCCCTTGATAACTTATTCATTTCACTTTTCACGCAAGCAAAGCCCGTACACGTCAAGTGATGAAATTCGTTAGCGGTAAATTTATAATTACCGAAAACAAAGTGCCCATTCGAGAGCGGCGTGCAGGCAACTCACTCACCACGCGCGGAATATGGCTAATTAAACATCAAGTGGTGGGTAATTAAAGACACTTCTTCACGCTTCGCTCGCCGCGTAATCACACTTCTTCTTCGTCGTGCGTACGCGCGCGCGCGCGCGCATTGACACATTACGATGGAAATGGTTGGAAAACGCGTCACCAAGAACGGAAAAAAGGTGACGGCGCGAGTAGTTAACCAACCAAATAGTTTCAAAGTCAAAACGTTGGCTGTGTGTTGTAGCCGCATATTTTGTTTGCGCCGCCATATGCGAAGAGCACAAAGAATGTCTCCGTACGGATGCGCTGCAGTCGGCAATCCATCAAAATTATCATGTGAAGCGACAATTGTAATTACTTAATGCGTTCCTATTAGGTACTGTTAGCGTTTGAATAATAAAAATCTGTGGCTTTTACTCGTATCCGAAGCGCGAGTTGTAAACACGCATATGTGAAGCGAGGAAAATGCAAGTTTAAAACCTCACCGCGCGCGCGGCGCGCAATCAACAGATGATGATGAGACCGAATTAAACGGGCAGACACACGAGTGAGTAAATGCACTTCTTACTCAAGCAAGGCGAGCAGCTAAATCTGTCGATGAAAATGAAAATTCGTTTCAATCACGTCTAGACTACACCAAGTGTCCACGAAATAATTACGATCAAATGGAATACTGATCAAATCTGGCACGTTACCTTTGAGTTTTGCTTGCTTTTCGATGTGGATGCAGTTTAATTAGAAAGCGAATCACAAAGTGTTGAAACGCGCAGCAGAGCAGCGCGCACAGTGTCAAGTGCAACTGCCAGTCGAGCCAGCAAAGTGCACGTAACTAAGTAAGTAAGTAATTAAACGAATGCGCGTACTAACGCCAGTTAATTTGGTTGCACTTGCCACGATCCTGCCGAGGCAAGAAGAAGATGCACTTGAACTTCAAATAAAGTCAAGTATTTACTGGCTAAAATAATAAACTTTGAATGCACATTGCACACACACCCTTCTTCTTCGTATAAACAATCTATTTTACCTCATGTTTCTTGCAGTAACCACAGTCGAGTTGTTAACCCATTTCGAATTCATATTCAATTTGTTCAACCTTATCTATCGCTGTTTCGTTCGCGCCGTGCACTTGTTTGCATTTCTCATGATCATCAAGAATCCGCATTTTTTTAATTAGCAAAACACATAATATTATTGCATATCTTGGCGAACAGTTTTGCATTCGCATCACGAGAGAAAAGCCTAGCCAACTAAGCAAGCAAAGCAAGTGAGTAACTAAGTAAGTGAATAAGTGCGTTTGTTGTTGTACGTTTTTTGCATTGCGTTGCGTTGTTCACTCAGTCTTTGCGTAAAGTGCATACATACGTACCTACATACATAGTCGGCAAGTGCACATAGTCTACATTCCAGCACATTAACGTTGTGGAAATGTTAATAAACCTATGCTAATATGTGGAATGTACGTGCGTACACACATTACTTACTAGTCGCGCGCCCGCGATAAGACGCATTCATTGCGTCTCTGTAAGCCGAACAACTGCTAGGCGCGCGCGCAAGCAATCGTTCGTGCTCCTCTTGTTCCCATTCTTGTCGAGAGAGAATTTGCACACTTTATTCAATTTCTACAATTGCGAGCAGTAAAAACGTAGCCAAAGCATACAAATGTAGTTCATTACCAACCACCACACCATCGCATTACAAGGTGTTGAATTCAACGATTTGCACAACTTTATTGGTTGTTATTTATGACGAGATGCACTAGCAGCAGCAGCAGCAACATAATTTCTATTAATACGCAAATATCCTGCATGCATTTAATTATTGTTGAAGGCTGTAGTAGTACGCAAGCAACAATAGAGTCGTAAATTGAAAATAAAAATTATTCAATGCTATGCACGAATAGTGCATGTATGCATCTTAAGGAATGTGAATGCGCGCGCGCGCGCACGCTCGGGTATGTTTCATTTTTCATTTATTATGTCGCTACCGCTTATTTTTAACTTGTCGCGAGCACGCGAGACACCGCATGCACCATCGAAATAAAAATGCAAACAAAACTATATAATCATTAAACACATAACACGAAATTCTCGCGTAATAAATTGCGTCCGACAATCATCATCGATGACTAAAGAAAACATTTACGATTGTTGTACAACGTTTGTTGTACCGTACGTGTCGACAATGTATTAAAATAATAAATAAAATATTCGCGGCGTGTGTGCGCGCGCGCTATGCAGGAGCTTCGTCGAAGAGAAAAGTAACGTTATTTCACGCTGGAGTGCAATACGCGAGCGCAAACCGCCAAAGAGAGAGCTCCTTCCTTCAAGTGGGTGCATTTGCATACGTGCTCGCACACTTTGAAATTAATTTTTTTTCGTTAATTGGATTCGATATGCTGATGTGCTAATGAGGATATACATAAGTCAATTACCTCCTCAACCATTTTGCAAGCGGCATAGAGAACACGCCGAACACGATTCACTCTATCAATTAGAACATTAAGCGATCTGCGCGCATTAGCCAAACATCATGTTCGCTGCCAACACGAAACCGTGCAAGCAAGCACGATTTTGTGTGTGACATTGCCGCCGTCCATTTTTGTTATCTTTTATTAAGTATTGCAATTTCCCCTGCCGCCTCGCCTTATACGTTTGTTTTTTATACGCGCGCGGTTCCATTCGCGGCTCGACGCGCCAAGTCTAGACTGAAACTTTTGCGCGCAAATCACACGCGATCGGGTAATCCAACAAAACGATGCGCATCGGTACGTCAAAGCGCACATCACACGCTCACAATTCATTCTAGCACTCGATGCACAAACGCAGATAGCCTGCTAGACAGTCGAGGTGGATGGATCTCTCCACGCGACACGTGATAAACGTGCATTTATTAAAGCATTTATGACCGTATAAATATCTCAAAGTTTCGCTAAAAATAACCAACCCGGCGGCGGTGAGAGGGTGGTGCACCCAAGTGTATGTAATACGCATGCGTTGTGCTCTATAAAAAACGACATGCAAATGCAATTAAAACAGACTGCGCGCCGCGCACGAAACGGGAAAATATAAATTGGCAAAGCTCAAGTTCAAGTTCAGCACCAGCACGTTGATGATGATGATGATGATACACTCCACACTGCACACACTCGCTCGTGCTGCTGCTGCATTTATTATTACATTACGTTATATTATTTAGAATAATATAATAGTTACGTATAGTTTTACTACGTTCATGTATGATTTAGTGCGGTGTGTACGAATGCGCGCTGACCGTATCTGAACCATACATAATTAATTATCGTATTAATACGTGCAGGCAGACGCTAACTGATAATACGCTCTTGATCACTGACCAGAACGAGCATTGCTGCTATACCAGCCAATGTGTGCATGTGCCCGCGATAGAACTTTCCTATATGATGCCTCTTCGCGTTCCACCTTACTTTATATTACAGATAGATAGATAGATGAATAATGCGTGCATGCTCGCCACGAATGTAATATCGTCGCTGTTGCTGCTTACGTTCAAGAAGGTGTATGCTCTCTCGTCATTCTTAGCCGCGTGCGTCCTCCACCCTTCAAATTGCGTGCAAATGAAAAAAAAAGCTAGCGTAAATTAGCATTTTTTGCTCCCTTTGAAGCCGCAATAAATTTTCACGAAAACCCACTTTAATTAATGAACGAAAAGCCGCCGACATCAATTAAGTTATTAGAAAATTTAATTTCGTAATTTTTTGCGCAAAACGCCGCCGCCCACCACGCCTGATTAATTATGCGCGTATGCGTAATTAGCGCAAAAAAGTCGCATAATAGGAAACGCCTGCGAAACATTTTCCTGACACGCACCCACCGCCGCCACGCACAATGACATTGCGAGAGTTCGGCGGGTGTCTGGCTCGCGAACGCGCGCGCATTTTCAATGTCGAGTGCGCCAACCTACATTACGCCGTCTCGCGTTTTTTGGGATCGCGCCGCGGCGGCAATGCATCCGGACGTCTACGTGCGTGCAACAAGCACCGCCATCGTGCTCGTTTTCTAATAGACAAATGGCATTCGCCAGCGTTGGCCGCGTGCCAAGCGCAACGCGGCCGAATGCGATTCGCAATCGCAATTCACTTGCTGTATGTAGCTGCCGCGCTGCCGCCGTCGACGACGACAACGTCTGTGCATGCAACGTCCGTTACAATTCGCTGCCAGCTAAAGAGGACCGGCACATCGTGAGACACAATAAACTCATATCTTACGTCTGCGCGCCGCCAACTCTTCAAATGCCATACGAGATATGCGAATCGCGTCTCCGCATTGCAATCATCTACGAACCACGAAAATTGGCATACATTTCCAACGTTCCATTCTTATCAGCAACTACCCTTAAACTTTATAGTGTACCCATGCCTTGCAATTAAACTCTTTTTTTCCTCAACCGCAAGAAGATGCAGAAGAAAGAATCAATTATGCCATGTGCCAAAAATAATACAACAAAACATTATTTGGCATTATGCTAGCCGCCACTCGACCAACTTCAATTACACAAGCGCTCTTCTTGCTCTAAGCACCCTACACAGACTCAATGTCGCGGAAACACAAAGTTAAGCTTCTCTTGCCGTTAATGCACAAGGGTTGTTCTGCGCTTTTTGCTCGCTTTTCTCCACATTCATTCATTCATTCATTCAATCACCACTGACTTTATACCCGTATTTGTACAAATAATACGTCTTATACAATTGCGTTAAATAAACGGGAGCACTTTAAAATTAAAAAGAATTAAACGCAACCGCCTTTCAAGACAATTCGGCCGCAGGAAGAAAACAACACGCGCAATGAATTCTTTTGAAAATCGAGTTAGACAAATGTTTGACTGCCATACAATGGCTGAATGCGTCGCAACGCAGTGTACGTAATGAATCCTTAGTGTAATTAGTCCAGGATCGCGCCGAGAATGTACACATAGTGCTCATGAAATCGGATGGTTTGATGGCGATTGTCGTCACAATACAAAGCGCAGAGGGAGCACGAACGACCCAAACTTGGCTGCTTTATCAGGGAAGAAAAAAAAGGGGAGAACTTCAGCTAAATGCAAACGCATACTAGATTCTCGTGGCGTCGCGGTGGCGGCTGCGGTGAGCTTAGAAATACTAGCAGTGCGAATATTTCTGCATCACGAAAATCCACTTTTCCAAATGAAAAATAAAAATTCGTGCGGAGGAAAACTACTTCAAAAAATAAATCATTTCTCAAATTGTTTGCATAATCCCAGTGTATGGAAATTGCATAATACAAACATTAGCTTTTTTGCACTTTTCCGGCGTGGAAAATAGAACGCGACAATAATAAAATATGTACAGTACCTGCAAAATAGCAAAATATAGCTATACAACTGATGTTGATGGATTGAGGCAACATCCGGCCGACGCAATAAACGCGAAAAATGTCAAATGACCATTAATATTAATGAAATGCAAAATGCTTTCGCGTTTTTCGTACATAGTTCGCGCAAAACGACAAAGGGTGATTTATCGATTCGTAAATTGACTGTCGCGTTATTATTATATTATTTTGTGCGATGTAAAACACACTAAAAATATGTATACATAATAAATGAAAATTGTACTCACCGACTATACTAAATAATGAAGAGACTACAACTAAGGCTAATAATATTGTCCAAGGCGGAGACTTTTGATTAAACGATCCGTGCGTTCGTCTTCTACCTGCAACAAATGAAAAACACGTTAGTACAATCAACAACACAACTGACAATAATTTATCATACGAACGTGGCTCATTTGTAATAATTACACAGCAGTGTCTGCTAAAAATGCAAACTAAATTGCCGAAAAAAATGTAAGGGAAATGCAAAATTTCAGTTTGCCATCCATCGCATCGTCTGATTGTGATTCGTATCAGGCGAAAAACAGTTATGCAGTTAGTTAGAAATTGTTCGCCAGTCTTCTTCCTCTTGCTCTTCCGTCTTCTTAGTTGGCAAGCAGCGAATGCACATTTTGTGCAAGTAGTTATGACGTTTATCTTTCGCAAGCAACCGACCAACGAAAGATAACAAATTTTCGCTGGCTGTAAATGCACTAAATGCACAAAACGTACCTGAGGATAATACACGTAAGACCAAAGACCACGTGCACATTAAGCAAAAACGAAACAATTATCGAATATAATTTAGCCAATTAATGTTGCGCGCCGGCTAATTACGAGCTATTAGGATAATTTTCGTGTGCAGCACGTGCTGGCTCTTGCTTAGTCTTTTCCTTCTTTTGCACAATGTATTTTATATGCTAATTAAACAAGAGAGTGTATGCTTTTTAAGAAAACCCGCTCTAATTTTCTAATGGAAAATTTCGCGTACACAGATAAGAAATAATAAGCACCTATGCGTACACCAACAATTTAATTAAAACAAAGACTTAATTTTGCAAAGCGCTCGTTAAGAAAATAAGTGCAGCAAAACTTCATTTTTGGCAGCTGCACCCAGTTTGGCATCAATGACTATTACGTTATTAGTGGGAAGCACAGAACATGCACTAAACGAGTAAAAAAAAGTTCATTCCGCGACAACATCGCGGCGGCGACGTTCAACGTTCCCATTTGCGCGTTCGCAAATAAAACGCACGAGTTGCACATTCACGCGCAAATTCGGTGCCAACTTCTTCAATGCGCGCGCATCATAAACATATTGCTTATTTGCCATTCGGTCTGACACAAATTGCACTCGTCGCGAATACACTTTACGCACGCATATTTTACTCAAGTTTAAGGTTAATGCAAACATATTAAACTCTCGTATTTCATACTCATTACAAACTTTGCCTCGTATCACTTGCCCTTTCGTGCAATTCCGTGTCATTTGTCATCTAAAATTAATCGACGTATAATGCGATATGGCGATTAGAAATTTTCATTGCCACCATCAAAAACTATTTCTCAACTTGCATTACTTATTCACGCAGAGATTGTAAATTTGCTCAAGCGCACTGACAGAACAATCAATAGCATTCAACGGAGTGCCGCCAAGGGGTGTAACAACTACCGCCCCCGCAAAAAAGCATTAAAACGAAAAGCCACCAAAAATAAAATATAGAACGATTCGTGTACACTCGGTGTAGAAATATGTATGTATGCAAATAAGCCAAGTTATAGTTTATTGCCAAAGCCGTAGTTAAGTTAGTGTACTGTTCCTTTTTTCGTGTGGCGCGTGCGTTTTAGGGTTTCTGGGCACGCGATCGCGCAAAGGGGGCTGGTAAATGAACCACAAGCGGAGGCGAGCAACAACTACAAGCATACCCACAATCAAATACAGTTAAGTTATCCGCACACGAAAAACGCAACAAACGCCACTTGACTGATGATATTCGCCTTGTGCTTAATCCCCAATCGCTATTTATTATTCCAATTATGATACACTCTCGTTGTTCACTTCGCTCGCGTTTTTCGTAATTTCACAATGCGCGCGCGGCAGTTTTCGCTTTCATTTGAAATTGAAATTACGTACTTAACTCGCTCTTGTGTCATTGACTGATAGGCGATCTCGTCGTTCAACTTGTATGCATGCACCACACATCAGCCAGGCATGTGTGCGTTTGTGTAAGTTGCGCTTAAATGCACATGCAGTTAAATCTTCTCGTTAGGAGGTGCATGTGTTAATTTGCGCGCGGCCGCGTAATCATAGCAATCATAAACGTTAAATGTACAGCCACAGCGTTGCACCCGGCACAGCTGAACGTATGCGCACGGTGCGCGCACGAGTTTGATTAAACCCTGCCACATTTTCGGGGAGGTTTATGCATACACACCGCATTTTGACTGCGAAATAAAAATTGCAAGCAGCAGCCAGTGCACGAGTTCGTCGACACGTTCGGATGCTCACTAGACGCACATTGCACTAACTCTTCAGCTAATTGTCGTTTGCATGCGAGAAATTCGTAGAAAGAACTGCAACTACAACAACAACAACGCGGCCGGCCAAATTAAGCTAATTGCAATCTGTAATTGCCGCGCGCGCTTGCACAAATTAGGAAGTGCACAATGATAATTACATTGTGCGCGTGAAAGGAGGAAAAATACAATAATATGTGCATAGTTTGATACCGCATGCGAGCGCACGAATAAATATCCTATTACAACATGTGTTTATATCCCCATACCAGTGCCAATAACTTTTTGGTTTCGTGTACAGCGGACTGGTGTGTGCGGTTTTGATGACTTTCCTTGGCTTCACTGCCACCACCTTCCACACTGCACGGAAGAGATGCACTCGGAAATAGCTTTCTTTCTACGAGTGTGGCGCTCGCTGCTGCCGCCGTCAATGCGGCCCGTGCGCGATAACAAATAGGTATATTTTTCGGGGAGAAAAACAACAACTTCTTCTTTTTCTCCTCCTCGTCTTCTTCTTCTTCGTTTTCTACTACTAGCACACTACAAACTACTCGATAGTAACCGAGTAAAATGCAAGCATGTGAATTATATTGGGTATGTGGGTCGATGAACCGGCCCTTTCTCGCGTGTACGCAACCCAAGAAGAAGACTGAGCGCCGCGGCCGCCGCATGTGCATATGCGCGTGTGTGCATGTAGGTATGTATACGAGGAGGATACATTTCCACGCGTCAAAAGCGCACCGTAACAATATTCATCTTTTGCTTGGCTGAATGAAGGAAGGCTTTTAAAAAAGTAAAAACATCTTTTATTTGTTTGTGCCTTATTAAACGCCGCGCAGCGAGCAGCCAGACTTGCGATGTTACTTAACAGTTATTAAGTAACTGTAAACGACAACACATGCAACCAAAACATTTCATCGGCTTAATTAATGCCGATGTGATTCTGCGCACCCGCATCATATAATTAATGCCAGCCACGACAATCTATCGCACTAAAAAAAAAACCATCGCACCTTCTTAATACATTTCGCATGAAAATCACGAATGAATGAAAGAAAGCGCGCCGTCGAACGAGCCGAAAGAAAGTGACAGTCAAACGAGTCGAAAGTTGTTCGAGATGCATACGCATGCACAATCCAGCAGCAACAGCGAGCAGAGATCCACGTCTGATGAGTACCGTGTGGCAGATAAAAGGCAATCGGCGGTCGTTAATTACTCGCCAGCTACGGATTCTGTTTGTATTCATTGCCACGCGCTTAAACAGTCCGCAATAATCCTATCATTCGCTTTTCCTCTCAATCGTTCACGCACAAAAATTATCATCACTAAAACTTTCTTTGTTTCTAATCTAATTTCATACGAAAAAAAATCGCTGCAATTAAATTAAATTCTAAAAAAGTAAAAGTTTAAATTCCAATTTAAAATACATCGTTCGTGTTTTTTATGCATTTGATGTGTAATACAGCATGATATTTAATTATGAAAATTGCGTAAAATAGAAAGCTTTCGCAAGTGAATATAAATAAATAATTGCAAACGCCATTTCAAAAAAAAACTAATTCGATCCTCGTATGAACACGCTTAGACTCTCAACTAACCTTTTTCCATAGGTAAAAGTTAGTTAAAATATGCCAATTGATACGTGATAGCCGAGTAAATTGCTAAATAATCAAGAGCGCGACTAACAGCCGACAAGTAATAATAAACACGAACGCGAACAACCGACCGAGCCGGCGAACGCACACAATTTATTCACGAAGAATACGAAAGAGTCGAAAAACGGTCGCCGAGTGTGCAATTAAATGTGCGTTACGTGCTGTTAATGACCTTAATTCGCGATGAATTATTTAGTTTGCTCGTCGTTCGACGTTTGTTGCGAGCAAGTGCGTACGCCAGCGAATGCGCGCGCGAACGCAAAGAGTTGGCTCTGCCTGCTGCTGCTGCGTCGATCAAACTAAGTAGTCGGCAACTCGCTAATTATACCTGCTGTGTTTTTATCTTTCAAACGCGTCGTCGTCTCGCTGTTTTAAGCGACATGAAAACAATGACATATTGCATTGTAATAAAAGATGCATGCATGTAAACTCGACAGCAGCAGCAGCAGCGTCAAAGCAGGCAATTTCATTCCCTTGCGCAGTGCACGAATAGCGCAAAAAATTAAATTGCCTCTTTAATAAACTAAGAATACGACGATTGTTTTCTTCGCTCATTCGTTCATTATTCCGTTCATCGCATGTTGCGCCAACTAATGGTTGATTAATGATTTCTAAGCGCGAAAGAAGAAATCCGTACAAAGTAAAAGTCAATCCGACTTATTACACATATTAAGTCGTCGCATTAGAGAGAAAGAAAAAAGAGCAGAGGAGAGAAATAGTCGAGTGTTGGTGTTGCCCGGAATAAGCCATAAGCGAGCAGCAAACAGCAGTCACTATGCACTAATTAATTTAATTGGTAATGTTAATGCTCGACGGAATTAATTGCCGTTTTATACGATGTAATGCGGTAATTATTTTGCGTTTCGTTCGTGTGCGCGAGCGCGCGTGATTCTCTTCTCTGCCGCCGTGTATTCTTTGTTACTCGCGCATTCGTACATGAAAACGCATACGAAACGTAACGTTTTGTGGCAGTTTCTCTCGCTACGGGCAATTTTTCAATAGCTCCAACAACAACAACAACAACTAGCCGAGAGACAACGTGGAAAATTCAGCGCGGTGCAAATAAATTAATTACCTGCCTTGTTTATTGTCTAATAAGGCGCAAAAGTGTGCAAAGTAAACGACTTCATCTTCATATTCATTCTGAATGGAATAATGAGAAAAGCAAACGCAACTAGCGCGCGAATTTGCAAAGTTTTTCTGCACGAGCTGAAACTCATTTATGAATAAATAGCGTCCCGGCGCGCACGTAATAAAGAAATATAAACACGCTGCGTGCTCAAAGTAAGTGAATAAAAAGCGGGTGCGCGCGAACGCTCTTGCGGTGGCAAAGATGGAAAACGACGTCCTTGCCGCGATCGCGGTGGACGGACGGAGGCGCAAAGACCACCCACCCACTACTGCACACCGCAGCGAAGATCAACCACAAAGTGCACACACGGCAGGCGGCAAGCACAGCAGCACAGCGCTCGTCAGGATCACCACCGAAGGAGGAAGAAAAAAACAGCGCCCAGCTTTTTCTGCTTCCTCGCCTCGTCTCTCACAGCAATGCAATCATTTACACTCTTTTTCTTGCCATGTGTTCGCGGCGCTAATGAATGTGTATCATCATAAAAGTGAAAAGATGTGCGTAAAAAACTATATTACGAATCAATTCGATTAGAAGAACTCAATTAGTTAATTAATACGACAGACCGACTTCGCTTTTCAATATGCCTAAGCTTTTTTAACGTTCAAACAAAACTAAAGCAGTTTTACGATGTGCTCGAGGAATTTTAATGCAAATAAATTAAATAAATAAGTAGCAACAGCAACGCCGAGAAGCAACGTGTTAATTTGCTAATTAAGATAATAAAACATGCATTTATGATATGTGCAAAAATATAGAATTTTTACCAACGCATATGTATGGAGTTATTATCCATGAACGTAAATAAATATTAAACTTGCAAATTATCATTAACTGGGAAATATTCCACTTTTAAACTAAATTAAACATAAAATCACGTATAGGGCACTCATCCCAACCATACTTGGAATAACTCCACAAGGAAAATAACAATCACGACACCCACTAACGAATATATAAGAATTTGATTTACCATTACAATCTTCTTGAACCACTTAGCTAAACGGGGTGCCCCCTGGCCGGCCTTACATATATACGTCCGTGATTCACGCTCGAGCCCATAAAAAGTTATAATGGTATTGGGGAATCTAATATCCACATATTTACAAATAATCCTTGATCCTTATTTTCCATCAGGATTCCAGGGGTGTTCAACAACAGAGATTTAACCGTAAATACTCAATAAGGGAACTTTTCTATTTCCTGTCCCCTTGTTACTTCCAAAACGTGCGTTGTATGTATAATTAGAAAAGCACTTGCTTGATAAATGTGCTTACAATTTACTTAAAAACCCATGCGCACACATTACGTAATTGCGCCAACAAATTAAGTAATTTAAGGACACACGTTACGTTTTCTCTAACAATAATCCATTAAACTGATGAATATCACCTTTGTCCGATGTTGTTTTGTTGTTCGCCATGCGAAAACCCACGCCAATAAATAAAAACAACGCGTTCACGTTTCTTACTAGACAGCGCGCGCGCAGAGCCTAAAACGTTCTTGAATTACTTGCTTCTGCTGCGCACGATTACAACTAATTCAACTCGTCTATTGCATTTTAATTAATCTACCAACCAGCATGTAGCAACTTAATTTATTGCCAATCTGTATCTACGATGACATAATAACCATTCAAGGAGCAATCATTCAATTACTGATCAAGCTACAGCCAACTCACGAGTGAGAAATAACTAACACTGATTGTTCAAATACTTAATCGCATTATTGCTCAATAATTGTCACATAACGCAGTATATGTAGGCCGTCATCACCAACAGCCGATGTCGAGCGAGAAAACACTCTCTGAAGAAAAAAGACAAAACAATTATTGCGCTAATAAAACAACAATATCCGTAACAACACTAAAACACCAATGATCTTACCATACTTGGCATTGGCAACATAAACGTGTACTTAATTTGTTTTTAATCATACTGTTTGTGCGTTTTCAACAATGATTTATTTAAATCAATTGCCATAATCATTCATAGTAGCGCCACTGACTAATAAATAAATACGTACTTTAATTAACCGGAAGAAATTCGAATGAATGAAAAATACTCGCACGATTAGGTGACAAACCGTCCCCGGCCCGACACTATTATGACAATAAGTAATAATTCATAAGATAAATAAGATAATTTCGCAAAATGATCTCACTTAACCGCACGCACGCGCCTCGTATCGTATGGCTTTCGACCATACCACACACCATCTCATTCACTTAGCTCTCAATTCGACTAAAATAATAATTTGCGCAATTATTCTTCTCTGCTTTAATTCGCGCGCAAAAATGCGCCTCGTGAAAGCAATGGCAGAGGACGTGATGATAATCAGGAGATGTGCATTTTATTTAAGTGAGCGACTGATGTGTGGCGGCGCCTACTCGCTCTCAACCGCCAATTGTTCATTTCCTACTTGTTCCCCGACAACACCGCGACGAGTGCATCTCTAATGCACTCAACTATTTCAACGAATTACCTCATTAGTTTATAGGTTACTTGACGTACTTTCTGCTTCTAATCAGTTGAATCAACAATGTACACGCGAGAGAAGTTACCACAGCGAAAATGACGTCAGGCGTGCACGATTATTATGCCACATTATGAAACACAATCGGAGGTTTAGACTAAAAATTTCCAATTAGTTTTTGAGCGATACTAAACTTTGCCGATTGAATCGATGAATTAAGTAAGTTCGGAGAGCTCACCTGAGAACCTTGCTAGGAAACGTTGAAAGCCGGTGGCGAATAGTTGCGCCAGGCATCTAATCACGAACAGCAGTAGCAATGGGGCCTTTGCACCGGGAGGACGCTGCCTCCAGCCCCATGCCGCCCACATCACGTGCGCCACTGAAACGAAAAGAAAGCAAAATTATAGAAAAAATCCATTTCAACGCCCCCCAACTTAACAATGGCAATGAATCTAACATCAAAAGACGCACGAGCGAACACGGAATTAATCAATCGATCGTTTAACAATTAATCCGCATTCCAAAGTCTATAATCAAGCACATTTTTTATTGCAGCTTATCATTCCGCTCATCGGAAAGTCACAAAGCGCACCTGTAATAACTACAACCAGCCAGCCACTGATTAGGATAATATCTTTTAATTGATTCCCCTCAATGCATAGCTCGACGAGCAAGCAAGTGCAACTTATGAATATTGATTGATTCGCATTGATGCATGCATTCGGCAAGAGAGAGAGAGCGCGAGAGAATATGGAAAGTAATCATCATCATCATCATCATCGAGTGTGCGATATGTCTGTATGCGCGCGCGTAATTGATGTTTTATTCGTTTCGCAGTGGTCAATTAAAAATGAATACACTTGAGAACGGCGATGCAAATTGTGTTTTCCTTGGCAATGTGTGCGCGTCTTGAAAATCGTCAAATCATGAAAAATTCATTGCTACTTTTCGCATGCATGCATGCAGTTGCAGTTCGATGCGACTTAATGATATGGCCCGAATGCAGTGAAATGAAAAGCGTCGTTAGAAGCTAAGAAAATCGATGCTACTTTTCTTCTTCGTTATCTACGCACCACACAAGGATAAATTACCCCTTAAACGTCTATAACTCGTTTTCTAAATAAACAAATTGATCCTGAGAGAAACAACATAAAAGAGATAATATTTCTCAGTTCCATTTCTTTTATCCTTGTTATCCTTGAAATAGTAAAATTACAGGCACCCTCCACATTTCAATATGAAATAGTTCCACTCATCGATAACGTAATAATTTCTTTCTTAACCGCAGATAAAAGAACGATTGATTGCATGTCATCACAAAATAATTGACCTAATGAAACGAATCAACATATTATTTAGTCGTTCATTATTTATCGAGTTTTATTCTCGGGGCTGTCACGTCACCGCAGACACTTTTCCAACTCGAATTGCGTTGCACACATCGCCCTCGTATCGAACGCTTTTGAATGAATTGAATGAAAAATAAGGCAAATGCAAATGACAACAAATAAATTATTCTCTTGCATATGTAAAATGCCTTAATAAATATTCCATTATATGTATTAATGTGAATAATTTGCCATTAATATCTCATTTTCCATGCACTTTTTTCCGCGTGTAATTATTACACCTTCAGCCAATTTGTTCTCGTTGGACAATTCTTGACATTTTCAATTTTAGAGCACACAGCACGGTAAAGAAACACAATAATGGAAATAATCGGAGGCGTACAAGATAAATAATAAAAACAAGCTCGCGCAAAACAAAACGCGTTTTTGCTCATGCCGAGAGCATGAACGTAAAGCCCACACAAACGCATAACGGTATTTATTTTATTATTACGAATTATGCAAGTGTAAATGGGCATCGATTAGAATCTCTCTTTCTCTGGCTGGAAGGAAAAATGTGTGGTGGTAGCTCGCTTGCTGCTTGCATGCTCGGAAAAACAATTATTTTAGTCTCACTCGTCGACTATTTTTAACAACTCAATAACTATAACCAAACCAAACCATACCAACCAACCAACTACCAAGAAGGATGATGATGATGAAATAACGCCCGCTTTCTTCCTTGACACTTTTCGTCGTATTCGAGCAATCGCCGAACGAACGAACGAACGAGTGAATGAATGAATGAATGAATCGAACGCGGGCAAGCAATACGCTGTTGAAAGAAGGCGCACCGAGAGTGATAATTAATAATAAATTTTGACGAGTTAATACATGTTAATGTCCCGACTCGCAGTCTTTGAATGAGCGAAAGAGTGTATGCATACGCAACAAGCGTAACACTCGTTTTTCGTGCTGCACCGATGATGATAATGATCATCATCGTGATGGCGCGCTGGCACTGCTGGTGCCCATCGAGATGGCGTAATGCCATAATGATGATCATCACGTTCATTCGTTCGTTCCTTCATGCAACACCACGAAATTTGGCGCATCGCCAATCTGTCAATCAACCAAATTTGTCAAATATGTTCATCATATTCACTTGCTTGTCAACATTCTTGTATCAAGGAAATCATTCCCCTATTTACTTTATATATTATGCCTCTTTATTGAATTTGCAATTCTATTTGTTAAAATTGTTCCAATAATTCCAAGTGCTTATTCGAATAAAATATTTCCCCGGAGAACGAAATCAATAAAACTATTGACATGACATTGATTGCCGCCCCCCATGAATAAAACTTTGATAGTCACAAGTTTATGGATGTTCCACGCGAGTTGTAACAACTTTTAAGCGAGAAACTTTCAAGAAACTTTTTTATGCATCGTATTCGAGTTGAACGTGAAATAATAATTAAGTGCACCAATAAATCAAAACTTCTGCACAATTGGAAGTGTTTAATAACGTAGAATCGAAATTCGCTCGCTCTCTCTCTCTGACTTGGCACAATAGGAAATATCTAAAATTCCATGATGTACATATTTCGAATGTGCGATTGCATAATTGTTATTGTTTGTAGTATGCGGCGCGCGGCATTATCAATTAGCAATTACATCACGCAGCATTCCCAGGAAGAAACCGCCGGGCGGCAGGCGTATTACGTATGATAATACGATACTGAAGGAGAGTATGTACATACATTGAATTGTTTTTACAAACATCTCGTCGACGAGTCGTGGCGTATCAGTCTTGTGGAGTGATTTGTTTTAGAAGCCGCTGCTGCTGATCGAACAACACCGAGACACATCTTCTCCGGCGCACCGCACAGCCAGGAATCGCCGCAGCCGCCGTCGCCGCCGTTGCTGCCGGCTCGCCAACATCAACAACGACGTACAGAGAAACGCACGCAGCACGCACGTTGTGGCGCGGCGCACATCCAAGCAGGTTGAATCACACTACACACCGTCCGTCGTCTGCTGATCCTGCTGCCGCTGCCGCTGTTGTTGCGTCTTGTTATCAACGTGTGTGCACCACACCGAATATCGGCAGCGTGTCAATTAGCCGCAAAGTATCGGGGCTTACGCAAAGTTGCGGTGGGTGATACGTGCACAAAATATTTTTAGAAACAAAGTCACGTTGAGCATGGCTGCTTGGAGGCGGCGAGCGGAAGAATGTTAGCGAATGCCGCAGCAGACAACAAGCGCCCCGCCGATTACTGATAACACGCACTCTTGTTGATTTCGCAGGACACAACAATTGCACCACCAAGTGTAGTCGTCGCTCACTTTAATCAATTTCTTTTTAGCGCCGAATGTTATTAATCTGTGCAACCTGTTTGCGATCCTTCTTCCTGCCTGCTCTTCCTGATCAACATTCAAAACGCTCTTGCCCGGAAAACAAACTCTCTTTTACTACTCGTCCGAATAATGCAAATGTGCACACATCAAGCAACGATTGCAATGCGAGAGGACACAACGCGCGCACGACGCAATCGACGCGACTCAAGCGCACAAACTGCCGGCATAGACTGGCAAGTCGTGACTGTGGCTGCATTGCCCGCACACCGGAAACTACCGAAGCCCCGATGGGAGCCGGCGAAACGCCGAAGTTGCCGAAGGCTGTTGTGTTGTGGTGGCAGGAATGAAGAACGCCAAAGCAGCACACACGCATTACTGCTGCCGCTGCTGCTGCTGTTGCTGCTGCAAAGCAGAAGAGATCGAGGGAATCGTCTCACACTTGCGCGCATAGCTTAAGTCTGTCTATTCATTAAGCACCTTCTTTCTTACTTTCTCATTGAAGCGCACACCTCATATCAACATCTAATCCAATTTCAACAATTGATTTGCTCATTTCGACCAAGGGTCGTGGACGACCTCCCTTGTCAAAAAACGATAACGCGGGGAAAATTAATAAGATCGCATCAGGTGTCCTCCCTCAACAATCGCGGATCAATTTCAAATCCCAACAAGTGTCTTTCTGAGATTAGAGCGCTCGAGACGCGGTCTTATCTCTTGGCATTAAGCGATTTCTACGGCTTCCACAATAGGTCTCCCCTATATATCTCTACATCTACGCACGGCAATCGACGTCGCGGCTTGTGACAATTGTTCGTTGATTTCGTGCCCTTCGTGGGTGTTGGCGGCGCAAAACGCGTATCGTAACAACTCAAATATTATTTCTATCTGCATTCGTAATTATGTAAATAATCTTCAAAAGGAGATAGAATGAACACCTGTGTATAGCACACACTGTTTGACTCCGCACATGAATGAGAATACCTGCGGAAAGTGTCTCTCCTCCTGTACAATAACAATCGTTTTACTATCAGCGCGCAAAGCGTAAGTACATGACTGTAATAAAAGGTGTTTATGTACCTTGCGCGCAAACTTGTAGTACACATCTTCTTGGAAGCAAGGCATGCGCACTGTAGCAGTACTAGTTACTCTACACCACCTCATTGATAATGTGGGAAAATCTGAACGTGCACTTTTCGCATTTTACACTTTTTCCCAAAATATCAATTATGCACGTTTAATGTGCGTAAAATTGCACGTCGCATACCTCTCGCTGGCCGTCGCACACCTCTGCGAAGCCAAGTGTCAACAATTCCATAAGCAGAACTTTAATTAAAAGATTACAACCTCACAAATTAATGCTCTGCCTTAAATGCAGATTACCAACACCGATTGTCATTTCGTATTGCGATTGGCGTTGGTAAAAGTGTAACTGGATTTGAAATTTGACTTTTTGATTCCGAGAAGAGGGTCGCCTTTTGTACCGGAACGTGCCCGGAATCGCAATCGCGTCGGTGTGTGCCATCATCAGCGGCAATCTCTCCGAGTAAAAAGATTGGAATGTTGGATGGCGACGAGTAGGAGGAGAACGCGACCGGCATCAACATCCATATCATGATCATGATCATGATGATCATCATCATCGATGACATCGTCGCGAAATATTAATTTTCCGCGTGCGCCACAGCAGTGCACTACTTTCGAAATCAGCGACATATTTAACAACAAAGGCGTGTACGCATGCGCACCGAAAGTGAGATTTCACCTCGTTAGACGCTGCGAACAACAACGTGTAAATATGCGCAATCCATTTGTTTTTCACATCATCATCATTACCATCGTCATCGCCTCCTGCGATAACACTATTTACCAACCTGCTTGCTTCTCGCCATGGGTTTTTCTCCAAGCGCGCGCTCACCGTTCGCCAGCCAAATCGTGTCACCTTGCAAATCGGTTATCGCCCGCGGCCGTCAGCTAGCGAACAATTGCACAACGAATGCACGAATGAGTCAATAAATTATTATTAGACTGCGTCGAATTCCTCTCCGAGCTCTTTGATAACCGAGCGCAGCGGCAATAAAACACCTAAGGTGTTAAAGTGTATCAATTGAGAAGCATGCTCGTCGTCGTCTTCAAAAGGTGGCAGCGTAAGCCAGATAGATAGATACTTCTCAGCGATTTTACGAGCGATTAATTTCAAGTATTGCGCGTTGTTCACGTACATCGGATATTGGTGGTCGACGCATGCAACACTTCCTTCTTGCGGGCGCAAGGGAGATATCCGCATAATAAACATAATAAACACATTTCCACAATGCCAACGTGATCTTCGTGGCGAGAGAGAAAGTCCAATAACATTTTACCTACCAGGTAGACAGCGCACTTAGTATACAGGGTGTCACTTTATTTGGAATGTGTCAAGTTGAGAGGATAAATAGCAATCCCAAGTAAGTATTATTTGCCATCCATAGAGAAAATGTCACATAAGTGCGGCCCGGGGGAGGAAGCCGATTGCATTGCATTGAGCTGAGT